>JAOUQW010000033.1:1296263-1317500 GCA_028565825.1 Olivaichthys viedmensis
TGAGATTTATGGCAGTAACAGAAGGGTTTATGTAAGGAGACGAACAGAAGAGAGATTCATACCACAGTGGATCAAAACAACAGTGAAAACATGCTGCTGGATTTTACATGTGCTCTCACCCCACTGTATTATATATATATATATATATATATATATAGTAAAAAAGACTTTCCCAACTGTTGTAATATTGTAATATATAATTGAAATTCTGTATGTTGCAGAGCTGGTTCCAGAAAGGCTATAATTAAGTAAAGTAAGTGTGTCATGTCTGTGCCATTAAAGTCCCAGGGAACATGGTGGAAAATATTAAGACTGTTTGTATTAAACCAAACTTGTGTATTGTATTAAGCATCCTGATGAGACCCATCTGAGAACTGTCCCAATGGGCGTGGCATAATATTCCTACGAGCGCGCTTAATTGACATCCCGTTTTCTGAGACTCTCAGCCTGCTACGCCACTAAAGCAGAATTATACACAATGGTGCAAGCGGCGAGAATCAGGATTGGTCATGCCTACATGTACCAACCTGCCTAGTTCTAGGATTATCACAGTAGGTTACGCTCGCTAGTTTGTGTTTTGCTTGCTAGGTTTCATTTACTACATCTTCAACCATAGTTTTGGTAAAAGTTGTGTGAGGGACAAGTGCCATGGGATTCATGAAGGTAAAGCTCCAGCCACTTTATATCACAAGGGGAGAAATTCTGGTTTAAATATAGACATTGGCAAGTCACCAATTACTTGTACTTTGTACTACATATTGTGGCCACAGTACACTTTTAAAAAAAAGAAATAAGGTTTTATCTAGCACCCTAAAGGGTTTTCCTTATAGAAAAGATTCCAAATAGAACCCCTTGAGGAAGCTAGAAACCTTGACCATCCAAAGAACCCCTTTTTCTACAAGTTTATGAGTTTTGATTGTCTATTTAGTGCCTGCTGGTTTATTCCTCCTGCACGTTTGAATGTTTTTCCTGCTCTGACATACGTGACCCGCGTCGTCAGCGCAGTAATAAACCCTCCATGAGGATTGTAAAGTAAACTTTTAGAGGGAATTGCGATTGTAATTATGAGCAGCAATTAGAAAAACGTCTGTGCTGCCGTCTGCTATCCGAGAACACGTCTCCCGTTTGAGAGCGAGATGAAGTAGACGAGCGAGGAATGAAAAACAAGGAGGGGACACTATCTGCGCAGTAATTGTGTCTGTGAAGATACAGGGCCTGTGTGTGTGTGTGTGTGTGTGTGATGCTGTAGATAGTCAGGAGAAGAGCGATAGAAGACAGGCACAGTCATGATGGAGGATTTTCTTTTGTAATGGAGGAAGAATGAGGTTCACTGGGCCGACCTGCGTTCGTGTTCGGTTTTTGGAGAGGTCAAGCCACATTCTCAGGATTTAATGCCACTGTTGTGTTTGTTTTTATTATTTTTTTTTTACAGATCCTTTCAGAAGGGAACGGCGTTAAAATCCGAGCTGCCGATATCACGTCTTAATCCCTCTCACTCACAGGTACAGCTGTCAAAGATGCTGTTCTCAGAGTTAAGGGGATAATTATACTGTATTGTATATTAAAATTTCATCTATTATCAAAGTCCTGATTTGGCAGCAAGTGTAGAGGGGAAAATGGACAGATTTAGCACATTGAACACATTTCAGTACTCTTGCCGTACTGGGGTTTGGGGAAAGCGTTTATGAATGTTTGTGTCTGAGGTTTTGTCTCATCAGAAAGTTTCAATTAACATTTAAACTTGTCCTTCCTTTCCTTTGGAGGTCCGTCTCAGCTTGCGTTGGTTGGAACATGACTGTGGAGAGTGGCGACGCCTCCAGAGATGGTTCCCCTTCTCAGCCTAACCGCCCTGCTGTAAGTACAAGCTCCACTGACGAGTGTGGTGGTGGTGATGTATAATTTTAAAAGTAAGCTATTAAATCTTCTATAAAGGCCGTAAGAAAGCTTTGCCTTCTGGAGGCACTCTTTAAAGAAACAGTTTTACAAAAAATGAAATTTACACAATCTTTAATTCAAATGTGGATCAGCCAAGACGGGTTTGGTGCGTGTGACGTTTGCATCTTTCGTTTCGCACTTCAACCATCAGGCTATCAGTGTTCAAATCGCCATGCTTGTGTCTTGAAGTCTTAAATGATGTCAGTCTCAGCAAAACGTCCTCCAATTGTCCTTACCGAACAGAAGGCGAGAAGATTAATTTGTGTCCTGCTTCCAAACTAGTCAGTTAGATGCCCCTTATCTCGCATTCAAGCTTGCAATTATATATAAATCTTTTTAAAACATGAACTTGTTTCCTCACAGAGCCTTCTTTTTCATGAGTCATTAATCATGCACAGTGACACAAATGCACATGAACACAGACTGAAATCGCATTTAAAAGTTCAAACAGCATTGATCTATTTAATAGATCATTGAACAGAATGCACATGCAGCTGGTGGCGCTTTAGTCTCAGGCGCAGATGCTCCGCCCACAGACCATCTGATGTGTATTGTACACTGGCCACACCGGTCAGTTACAGTCTCATCGGCTAGCCGTACCTTGCGTGTGTCCGCAGTTTCTATGCACTGGTTTTTATCAGTATAACTGGGGGGGGGGCTTTTTTTCACAGTCACCGCCCCCTACAGGTCATGCAAAAAAACTACGGTCTATGGTCGGTCAGTTAAATGGCCTCTTTCTGTCACAAGTGGTGAAATCTACCAGACTCCTCAGCAATGGATAAAAGTCTGGCTTGGGAGATTAGTGTCGTCTCGACTCGCAACAATCGTGTCTGTGAAGTTACGGGTCCCGTGTGTGTGTGTGTGAGGGATGCTGTAGATAGTAGAAAAGAGAAGGGCAGTCATGATGGAGGATTTTCCTTTGTAAGAGAAAGGATGAGGGTTCACTGGGCCGACCTGTGTTCATGTTCAGTTTGGTAATTGGCGAGATAAAGCACATTCTCAGGATTTAATGCCACTGTGTTGTTTTTTTTTCTTTTTCTTTTTCTTTCTTCTCCATCTTTTCAGAAGAGAACGGCATTAATACATACAGACAGATGATAAATTAAAGGGAAAGACCTGAATAAATGAGGGCCTCCCCAAAAACCACGAGGGTTCACTGAATAGTTTGATGAGTATGAATATGAGGTAAATCGTATACTATGGCCTTCACAGTCACCGTGTTAGACAGCGGCTCCAATTGAGGGAAGATCTTTTGGAAGAACGGTGCTCCATCGCTCCAGTATCGTTCCAGAGACTTGGAGAATCTACGCCAAGGAGCATTGAAGGCGTTTCTGGTGGCTCGTGGTGACCCAAACACCTCACTAACACACTTTATGTTGGGTTTTTGTTTAATTTGTTCCGTACACCTTGGAGGAAAATATCACTATCACAGGCTCACAGTGTTACTCTATAGTCTGTGATGGCCTGAATGCCCTGCAGCATACTCTGTGTGTCTCCGGTGTCTAGGAAATGTCTGTTGACTTTCTTAGTTTTTCGGATAACCAGGAACAGGTTGGCTCGAGGAGTCCTGAGGGCTGTCTTTCGCCTAATTTGAAGGCAGCATCACTGGTTTTCACCAGCACGCTCACCTCCGTGGTCAGCCACGGCTTCTAATTGGCATGTGTGATGATGGTCATGGAAGTCTTGAAGGTCCAGATACTACTTAATATAAAAGTTTGCAATTTTGGACATGGAACTGTAATGTGTTTTTGTTTTTTTACATTACAATGAAAGACGGCAAACCGGGTGTTCCATGTTTGTCAATGGAGCAGTGACGGAAAATTGGGCCACCTCCAGTGAAAACAGAAGCGTGCCACAGAGCTCAGCAGAGCGTTCCGCCAGATGTTGAAAAAAAAAAAAAAAAAACCAGATTTTTTTTTGGGAAACATGGACACCAAATGGCTTGTATTTGAAGTCCTAGCACACCCGGTAACATTTTTTTCTAACCACTGGTAACGTTTTTTGACAAATGATAACCTACTATGAAAAAATGTTAAAAGTTGATTTTGAGGTGACTAGCCGTCCTGATTTGTTGTGCAACATGATACGAGTAGCACTTTGTCGTAGTAATTTTCTTGCAGTTCCCAACGTTAGCTATGTGCTATAGATACACCACATTCAATGCTCTGCCAAAGCTCTCCTTTGACCATCATCCGTAAAAATAACTATGGCATCGTTTACATGGCTGCATGCCACCATCGGCCGCGTGCTGTCCTGATTGCACCAGTTCTGCAATGGCAACATGTAAATGCAGAATTAGTCTGGCACTGTTTTGACGACATCTTGAATATTCTGAAGAAAAGCAACATTGTCACAGAAGCCAATGAACGTTCCGTTTTGGTGACATTTGCAAAGTTTGCAAGGTATTCGGACGGAAAGCCCACTTTTAAAGCATTCCTATTAATCAATTCTACAGTATATGGCAATAATATTTTACATGCACAGTATTAACGTGGTCACTAACCCTAGGCTGCATTTTTGGCCAGCGTTTGTGTTCCCAAAATAAAGTCCGTCCCATTCAGAAGGTAGCATAAGGTCATCTGTCTATTACGGTTCCTTATTCTGATCCTTCTCGGAGAAAGCAACCCGGTAATTCTGCCTCTAGTTTGTAATTGTAACTAATTTTGGACATAAAATAAAGACAGCAGTCTTCTAAGGTTCCATATTTTGGACAGACTTTAGGTCATCATTGCATGTGTCTTTCTCAGGGAAGGCAATCTCATCTCATAATTCTGTTCATATGTTGTAATGAGGGGGGGGAAAAATGTGTATTGGCCACTAGTGTCTCTCTAAGCAGTAGTGTGCAATACACACAGTCACTGTATGTATTGCAGCATCGATCTCAGATAATTAGCCTGCAAGTGTTCAAATTGACAAATAATGGGCGTTTTCATTGGAGCATGTCATGAGTGTTTGCTGAGGGGCACTGATCACAGTTAATCACAGTTATCAATTACACTTTGAGCATTACTTGAAGTGACCACAGTTAGCAGTTTGTCGCAGCACACTCAACAGCTCAGCTGGAAGCCATATTTGGCAAGTTGGCCTGTTGCATTCAGACAAAACAGTTTCTCTCGATCAGTGCTGGGCTTTGTAAAGGCCTTCCCTTTATTTTAAAGCTCTAACATGCTTTCTTACAATGCTGCTGCTTATCCTATACAATGCCCAAGTAACATGCTAATCTCACTCTGACCAACTATACAACCAGGTCAAAAAATCTGAGTCCACGAGCGAGAATCGGTTATTAAACACAAATACAAAACGTTACTCGGTCATTTCTTATTATTCAGTTCTTCTTCTTATCTTTTTATTGGGGTGCCATTTATTTTGTTTAAATTGTAACACATGTACACTTCCAACACTCTTAGGGGAAAAAAGGTTCCATCTAGCATCCTAAACGGTTCTTTGGTTTGTCTCTGTGGGACATAGAACCCTTAAATGTAGAATCTTTCCCTTTTGCTAGAAGCGTTGACCATACAAAGAACCTTGAGGAACCCTTTATATTTATTATTTTTTTTTCTCTTTTTCTAAAGCCGGCGGTATACTTCAAACCAAAAAGACGTTTCGACACAAAAGGACGTCGTTTATGTTCAGTGCTGCTTCTTTTCTTTCAGTTATTTTGCCGAACGGAACTCCTAACTTTTGTTCGGAGACCTCTTAGTCTGGATTTATGCTCTAGGCTGTCGAAGTATAAAAGGTGAATAAAAAATGTAATGGATGATGAAATTATTTGCTAATACATGTTGCATTCAGAGCAAGAGTTCAACAATAGAAAATCTCCAGAACTGTTTTAGTTCAGGCTTATTCAACATCCGGCCCTTTACAATGTTTTAAACGGCCCACCAGACTGCTGACAGAATAATAATTCATAGTAATAATATAAAAACACTGAACATTTAACTGAATATTTTTATATATATATATGCACAGTTGTGTGCATTTCCCATGCTTTCCCATGATAAGGCAAAAATCACCCAAAATGGTTTGAAACCAACCAAAACCAAGAAGTCTTGTCATGACCCTCTCGGTCCCCAGACCTGATTTGAAAAAGGCAGTGTGTGACATCTGGCAGAGTTACAACAGAAATGTCAAGAAGTATAGCCCAAGATTGTCCAAGCAGTATGGCAGAGTTAGAAGTAAAAAACATGTCAGAATGTTTCATGCGTCTTGAGTATCAGGATTATATCCGGATAAGGATTAACCACATAAAAATTAAAGTGTAAATGCACCCAAGATGCATTTGAAACAGATTTAAATCTGATCGTTCGAACCACTTCAGGAGGTCTGAGACGCATTTTAGCCACGTTATGGCTAAGTGTAAATGCATCCGTCTCTCTAAGCCACATTTAACAACCAAAACCCTCCCAATAGGTGACACAGGTGCTCCATGATTGCTTAAGTTGGCGCCTTTTAAAAACGTTAGCGAGATTAAAAACGGCACGAAAAATCACAATTTTGATGCGGCAACCACCTAAAAACGAGGAACAACACAGGAAGTTGGTGTTGGAACGTAATGAGCTGATTTGCATATTAACGAGTGATGCAGCATTCAAACTTCAGTCCGGATATCCGGAGACGCTATTTGACTACAAGTGTAAATGCATGTTTTCAAAATCTGATCAGGATCCGATCCAGATACAAGACGCACGAAACGACCAGGTGGAAACGGGGTCCAAGAATGTTAGAACCTAGATGATCCAAAAGCTGCTCAGAAGATAAAAAAGAGGTTGGAGGCAGGTATAAAGTCAAAGGGACAAGTTATGAGAGAATATTTATATCACATTCAGGAAGGGCGATGCAAATTTTTCAACTGATATTTTGATGTTTTTACTATTAATACCTGAACACACACTATTTGACCATTTTTGTTACTTGCGATTATAAAGGAACGTCTGTGAAACCTACTGAAAGTGAATGTCTTGCTGGTTAAAATGACTACTTCCACATCTATGTGGAACAAGGCTTCAGCTGTAATTACTTTCCAAACTACGATTCATTTTAATAAAACTAATCCAGCACAATGACAAAACTGTCTGGCTGTCGAGCTATCATTTTGCGTCGTCATGGTGCTTGATGCCTGCTAGAGCTGTCTAACAGAACATCATTAGAATTAAAAATGGATTTCAGCGGTGACGGATATTAAAAGACTTAACCTGGGTCTCGTGGATCCTCATGCATTATACAGTCTCTTTTGAATAATTGAGTACCATGATTGGAATTTCCCACACAGATTATCTGAAATGCCGTAATGCCGTCAACTCCGGACATGTTTTCGAAACGATAAATCAATCTTGTCGTCTCCAGGCTAGCGTCTTCTCCGTCTGCACCCTAATGTGGAGATCGATATCAGCTCGAATCGATGTCATCCTGAATTGGAATTCAGCACAGGAAATGATTCAGTGTGATGCCGCCTTATCCCAGTGTGCGCGAGTTCTCTTCACCCTGGGTTAATTTCTTCTGACTCAGTGCCATCATCGCTTGTCATGCGCCCGCAGTGTTCACTCACGAGTGCCCGAGCGAGATGAGGAACCAGCCGAGTGAATGGCGCAGATACGGACGGATGATTGAGAGAGAGAGAGGAATGAAAGATCACTCACTGCTTATTGTATCGAATGACGCGTTTTTATCTCTGTCTGTAAAGTTTGGCAGTTAAGGATGATCGATTCAAATCAGCGCGCTCTCTCAATGTTTACAATCCGACCGCATCAGTTCAGAACAGTGTGCATCTGGGAGATCGACATCGAGCCGTTGTAGTGAAAGTATGTACATTGAATGCATGCTTAATATACATGCACTAAAACTTTTGGTACTTTGTGGAGCAGTACAGCTAAATGATGTCACTGTGCCTGTCCCAGTGAAGGAGGCGTGGCCACTGTGCCTGTCAGTTTTGGAGTAGGAGGCGTGGCATTCGTGCTTGTCAGTCCTGGTGAAGGAGGCGTGGCCTCTGTGCTTGTCAGTCCCAGTGAAGGAGCGTGGCCTCTGTGCCTCAGTCCCAGTGAAAGAGACGTGGCATTCGTGCCTGTCAGTTCCCATGTAGGAGATGTGGCCTCTGTGCTTGTCAGTCCCAGTGAAGGAGGCGTGGCCTCTGTGCCTCAGTCCCAGTGAAGGAGACGTGCCCCCCCACAGCTACCTTTTTTTTTTTTTTTTTAATAGAACTGTTTGCTCAGTTCACACTAAATCATCGTATCATATTGAATTGTTGTCTGCTTTTAAATGTATCCTTTATACATCAGAGGATTAATCATGTATTGAGATGCACATTATATCAAAATACACACCACTACTTGGCAAAATGTTTTGACAGTTTTTATTCACACTTTTGCAAGTGTGAACTGTCAGTTTCAGCGTGTAAAGTCGTCACAGCTTTTCCGTGTCTGGTGCACAGGCAGTTTTTTTGACACGTAGTCAAAAATGACATATGTCTGATGTGTGTGTGTGTGTTTGTTTGTGTAGCTATCCTGGGGGGTGAAGATCAGGAAGAAACTGAAGGCCGTGGCTCCGTTTCTTGGCAAATATCGGCCGCTGGTGGGACAGTGCTGCCATCAGTGCACCCCGGAGAGTCTGGTGAGTGTGTATGTGGAAGTGTGTGTGGTTGTTTGCCTCTTCTAAAAGCATGAACAAAAAAGACTATTGATTACATTGAGTACATTACGAAGCCAAGGTTTGGGTTGATTATTCCGACCGCAGGCTTTACAACGGAAGACCTAAAAGTGATTTTATGTACTAAGTGAGAGCAGCAGTTATAGGAGAAGGAAAAAAATAATCACACACTCCAGAGGTTCGTTGTCCCACTCGAGCATGACGCTGCGGATGAATAAGCTCATTTCTGGTAGCTCCAAATCCCACTGCAGGCATCGCGTGCATACCTCCAGGAAGGGGAAGTAATGGAGCTGGAATTAGGTGGTTATTGGTTCAAATCCCCAGGTGTGCGAGCGTTTTAATTTCAGCTAGCCGAGCCTAGCCGGGGAGCAGAATTCTACCCGAGTCATCTAATGTACCGGTTTCCACTTACAGTTTCTAGATTCATATTGGCCCCATGAAAAACGGCTGGTCCCTCCGGTTTGATCCCAAGCAAGCGGTCTTTATCCTACACTGATGAGCAGTGCGAGTTGAATTTAAGTGAAACATGAATGCGAATTAAACACGCGGTACTGTGATTGTGTGTGACCTTGAGATTTTACTCCTGCCTTTCAGGGGCGGAAACCGCCGCAGAACACGCCTTCACTCGGCTTCCAGAACCTTGTGTGTGTGAACGAAACACGCACCAGGTGAGACCATCTCTACAGCAGACATGCGCCAGTAAAACACGATAATTGCCTAAGCTTTATCAGAGTTTGACATCATCACAAAAATATGAAAATATATCCAAACCTTATTGTTCTGAGTGTTATTTCTTTGTGCTTCAAATCCATCACTTCCCGTGGTTACCTCTTGTAGCGGAGAGCAAGCTGGCTAACATGGCTAACGAACTAATGCTAGTTCATGCTAACTAATGGAACGCAGGGGTGGTGACCATATGTTTAAGGGTCCGTGATAACGATGTTGTGCATGTCGAATATCGCAGTATTTCATATAACAATGTCATCACTTCTAGCGTGCTGTGCATGTGACGTTCGTTAACTCACAATCCCTCGCTAGCTTCTCAGCTTAGATTAGCTCTTGTAGCGAAGATCAAGCTGGCTAACATGGCTAGCTAACTCGTGCTCGTTCATGCTAGCTACTGGAATGCAAGGGGTAGCGACAACGTTGAATATTGCAATAAATTGTATAACAGTGCGTCATTCCTTTCGATAGTAAGGACAGTATTTCACTGCTTCTAGCACGCTAGCTTTATTAACCTACCATGTCCAGTTTCTTTAAAATTGTTTGGGAAGTTGGATTTCTTTTTGAACTCTGGTGGCAGAGTTCATTGGCTCGGTTCTCCCCCCTTCCCTCAGAGATTTGAACCGTGTAAACTTCTCCGTTATTGTCACGGATACTACAGCAGCCTGCCTGTCGAATGGAGTGTCTCTCATGCGTGTGCTGACTTCATGCACTTCATTACAGCAGATAAATAAGATTTAGCCGCCGCACATCTCGAAGCCTAGTGACAAGAGGCCCTTTTTCGAAGGACGTTTAATTCCTCGCCGTTTCATTCCACTCCCTCCTCTCTCGCACTTCTCAAAGCCGGAGACAGCAGGCGAACATTCATTTTCGCTCCGTTTCAACCGCTTCGGTGAGAGCTTTCTTCAAAAGGCTTTCTTCAAACGCTCAATTTCCTCGCCTACGTTCATTTTCGCGGCACTTCAGAAAAGCCCTTGTTAAACTTTCTGGCCAGGATGCCGATGTGATCTGACTTTAGAGGGCCGAATAAAAACGCATGTTCATTTCAGGTGCTAATTAATATTGCAACACCAAATTGTGCTGCAAATAGGATTTGGTGCTAATTGGGTCGGGATGCAAAGTGAGGTTAGACAAGTGTGTGTGTGTGTGTGTGTGTGTTGCAGGTACAGGGGATGGCTGGTGAGGAGAGTGTGTTGTGTGCTGTATATCTGCAGCCGTAAAGTTCGCTCCAGTCCCGTTGGAGACAGACTGCTCCGGATCTGCGACACAGACAGGTAAAGCTGTGAGTTTGCAGCTCCAGAGTGACGTTTCTCTATTTTCGTTCTCCGATACCATACGAGTGTTGTTTCCATCCAAATGTTTTATAATTGCGCTTTCCAAAATCTGAGAGAGAAGTGCAAAGAGTTGTAATTGACAACAACCGTGCCTGTCATTTAAGCATTAAAGATTTTGTTGAAGGGCCTAACAGTGGTTCTCTGCCAGTCCTGAGATTTAGTGGCACCAGGATTTTAGAACAGCCTAAAAATGTCACAGGTGGGCCTAATATTTTAACATTGTTACCTATATGTAAGTAAGAAATGATGCACAAGGAAGCATCCCAATATCTGAAAACGAACACCTTGATGCCGAGGGCATATTTTCTGATATCAGGATATCTCACCTAAATCATGCGTATATTGCAGCCTGCTTTTAAACCCGTGATCAGTTTTCAGAATCGGGCCAAATTCCAGCTGTATCGGGCGTCGTTTGATATGCAGTAGGAGGGGAGGGGAAGCGATGTCTAATTAATGGTTCTCCAACTGGGCTGTCAGATGATCAGATACTTTTCTGGCATGTCAGGAATTTTATTCGGCTGTCCTGCAGCGTGAGCTGTCGCACAAAACGATTTCTCATTGTCGGGTATTGATTGAAGTTTGGCCGATCCGTGCGTTGCAATAAGAAGAACATCATCAACAGAATGGCGCGTGCAGGCCAGATTGGTAGAGCTGCGGCAAAACAACATGACATTTGTTTGCTATGATATTTCTCCAACATCGTACCATGACTGAGAGAAATGACAAAAACTTTGGCAAGAGATCGCCACTGGCTTTATAACCCGAGCTGAAACGGCACATGAGCTGAAACGCTCACTCTTAACAGATCCACCAATGCTGAGAGAACTTTTAACCACTGGAAATTGTCAATAGACAGAACCATCTGTAAGGATTGCGTTTTATGTGCAGCATGAGCATGCAAATTGTAAAAGGCGTTGGCCGTACAGGACGGGCAATTCAAACGCGCAGTGTGTGTTGTCACAGAAGAAAACGATTTCTGAAACTGTACAGTGTCTGCCTGGCCTTCTACCACGGCTAATTACCAGTGCTTAACTTATGACTGAGCCATCTGAAAATAGCAAACGCATTGCCATTCTATTTAACTGACATTATAGTCCCAGCCAACACGCATCAATAGTCTACCATTACACGATTGTTGCTTTGGTTACGTCTCGGAGAGTGTTCCCTCGCCCTGTTTTTGTTGCTCTTTAATTAAAACTTTTCCATGAACTGTAGCCTATGAATCATTTCTTTTGTGTAATTAAAATTATTCGTTTATTTGCAATGACAAGGCGTAAATATAAGCCTAGCCTATATGTTATTTTATAATTATTGTTTTGGTTACATTCAAACATAGTTACATAATACGAGAATTGATTTAGAACTGTGGTTTTTAAGTGGATCTACATCAGCGCTATCCTGGAGTAGGGAAATAACTGACCCACTGCCAGCCAATCAGAAATATGTATTTTTCCGTGACCATCGTGTAATAGTCGATAAATGATTCAGTCCAGATGTAAATGAGGTCGTCACAAATTTTGTTGCTTTAGGTGTTTGGGTTTTTTTTTTTTTTGGATGCGTTATTGTTTTAGCAAATGCATGATGCATGATGGTTGCTTGGTGAATGTAAAACTGACTGCCTGTGTATTTCATCAAGAAATAGCATCGTTTGATATGCTGCAACATATTCCAGCCATGCACCATATCTCTCGTGCCGATGAGCCGCAAGCCAACTGTAATAGAAACCGGAACCCTTTTGTAGTAGGCTTTCGGTTGAGTAGGTGACTCATCAATGCCGGACAAATTCATGAACTTGGCCGATTCTTCAGTGGTGGATTTTTTTTTTTCTTTCAGCACTCCTGGTAGTAGGGGTAGAGCTGCTATCACGCTCCATATCTCCACCGCTGAAGTCAGCACAGTCAGCATCAGGATTTTCATGCTGGGGTAAAATTCTAACCCCTTAAGTTTCGCTGTAGTTACTGAATAATTCATAGTAGCTGAATAATGTGCTTTCAGATGAAGAATGAAATAATAAGTTGGGACTTTAAGGGATTACGTGCTGACACCAGACTCTGCAAATTATGCAGTTCTGTACGTTTTCCTTTGCTTATAAAACGTGTTTGTCTAAACGTCACGCTTCCCTCCAACTGCTGTTATGTGCATCAGTTAATCCAGCCAATGCTAGCCACTTGCTAGCCAAATGTTTACATCAAACCAATAGTGATAGCAATACTTTAACGTCAATCATAACCTCATTTTCGAACATTTATGTAGATGTAGGCTCATACTTTTATTTATATAATATAATTCCATACCGTCACCATAATATTCATAAGAGTGTTATAAATATCATAATGCTAATAGCCTTATTTTCATTCGTAAGAAAATATTATATTAATTTTAAAATGACAGCGAAGCAACAAAACATAGTGGACTAACAAGCAAAGTGGGTGGGCTTAGGCCTATCCCGATATGAACTTCCGGTTACTAGCATAGAACCTTCACTAAAGGGGGATTAAAACCTTTGACATAATGACATGTTAGCCATGTTACATTGTCCGCGGTCTATTCTGAAGTGATCATGACTATACCGTACTCCCGCCGACGGCGAGACCCTTCACAGTGAGAACTCTAAAGGGTCCCCCTCTGTAGAGGATGAAAGTAACGACCATTTGGAACGCACTTCAACGTCATTTTATTGCCACACCATCACTGACACTGATGTAAACAAGAGCAAGTGTTTGAATTTAATAATGAACAAACGGACTCAGCGGTGAAAACGTCCCCCCACGCTGCCACCGATTTCATTCAGGAGTTGCTGTTCACTTTGTCTGATTTTGTAAATTTACTATTATAAGTTATTAAAATATGAAACCTTGAAGAGCTTACTTGCTTTCAGCTGTTTGATTCATTGTAGTCACAATTTAATGTTACTAAATAATGGTTTCTACCTGGACTTGATCAACATTTATAGGTAAGGCTGCCTGTTGATGCGGCCATTTTTTCACCCGGCATAAAAAACGGCGCAAAAAGAATCTCGGGTTGTTTCCTTCGAAAACGGCCGCTTTGAAGTCATTGCTTTTCATAACTTCAGTTTGGAACGAGCCAAATAACAAATGGCTGCCGTGGGCGTTCCCCCACTTCGACGTGCCCTGCCTAGGCTTCATCAGTTCAGAGTGGACCGCAGCGTGCGCATTTGGCTGACGCTTTTTTGATGATGTCGTCTCGCCGTTCCTCTTCAGTACATTTAACAAAACGGTAATTGATTGATGTACGTTATGATCCCACTTTGTTTCGCCAACATTTTTAAACATTTGTAAAACTTCTGTACAGAAGCATACGTGCAGCCTCCTGTCTTTTTCTCTGAGGTATTCATGGTGCCCTTTTTGTTGTATCGATTTAATGTCAGCTCACTGGACGTGTTGATTTGGTGTGTTAATTTGGGAGATGAAGTGAGGGAGCTGGCAGTAAAAAGCACCAGAGAATGGGACATTTGGGACGTCTTTTTTTTTTTTTTTTTTTAAGGCTCATCGCTGTCTGTCTTTTTGTTTTTCTTGGTCTGCTTGTACCTCGGTTTAACCGGACCATCACGCTGTTTTCCCTCTTTCTTGCCGCAGGCCGTAACTTAATTTGGTCCTTAACATTTAAATAACCTTTCTGCATCTAAAACAACATTCTCACTTTGCAGTGTTCTTCCCTCCGAGGGCAGAAGCGGGGCTGGTTAGGGACACTGGGTGTGTTTGTGATGCTGCACAGAGAACAATGTGGACTTTATGCACAGAGCAGGCTACTGTCCTGTGACTTTCTGTGTGTGTGTGTGTGTGTGTGTGTGCGCGCGCGCAGGGTGAGGCGGGTCCTGACGCCACAGAGCAGTGGGAAGGAGTGTGGAGAAGACGCCCGAGGGATCCTGACTCTCGCTGAGACGTTTCAGTCTCCAACTCTGATCCGGTCTGAACTCGCTCTCAAACCTACAAACTCAATACATGACAATAAAGACGATAAAAAATTAATGACATTAGAGCTGTGCAGTCTCTCTGGATCGACAGTGTGATTTGCTTCTCTCTCTCTCTGTTTCGTGAGGAATTTGCCACCCACATTAGTCCATGATGTAAAAAGATAAAGTCAATGAGTCAGTTTTAGCATTAAATATATTATTATTTAAATTTAAAGACCAGCCTACAGTCTATCGCAGTGGGATGTAGATGCAGAGAGCAGATTTTACTGCAAAACTTACGTAGCTACACTCATTAGCCAGTTTATTATGTCCACCCACTATATCTGTCACTTTGTAGGTGTACAATTACTGACTGTACCCCATCGATTGCTATGCCCAAAGTGTCACCCCCCTCCTCTGCTCCATCTATTAATGGAAAGAGACCACCACTGACCAGATATTATTTTGGTGGTGGATCATTCTCAGCACAGCAGCGACACTGACATGGTAGTGTGTGTGTGCCGCTGGTACCTGGAGTGTATCAGGTACAGCAGCGTTACTGTTTTTTTTTAAGCATCTCAATACCACTGTTGGCTTAAAAAACAGTTCAACAACCAAAAATATGCAGTGCTGTGGTCTGGAATGAACACGGATGAAGGGTAGAGGCCGATTAACACACACACTGTGCATGGAAAAAGATGAGCCTTAAGCTCAAAGTGATCCAACAAGGTGAGGGTGTGTGTGTAATAAAGTGCAGTAAGTGAACACGGTGTTCAAGAACCCCAACAACGCTGCTGTACCCGATACACTCGTGTCACTGCTGTGCTGAGAATGGCCCATCACCCAAATAATATCTGCTCAGTGGTGGTCCTATAGGGATCCCTTTCCACTGATTGGGTAGAGGGGAGCTAATACATTTTGCATAACAACAAATGTGCTACAGTCAGTAATTATATACCTACAAAGTGACCTATATGGAAGGTCTACCTGATAAAATGACCATCGAGTGTAGTGTAGGGTCTTCTGTGGTTTGAGATGATGTGTGATTAAAATGGAGAACTTTATATCTTTTAATAACGGCTGACGTTTTTTGCTAACTGCGCATGTATTTGATAAAGTTCTGCAGTTTATGTATTTGCGTATGTATTTGATAAACTCTTCTTACGTGCATCTCTTTCTTTGCTTTCTCTCTCGCTCTGGGTCTCAGGTTGGTGGGCTGGTTGTTGCTGAAGTTCTTCTCTCTGATGTTCTGCAGCGTGCAGGTGAACCTCAACCAGATGGCTGCTCTCCATCGAGCCACACAGCGGGTGAGCTGCTCTTCACACGCCCCCTTTCTCCCTCCCTTCAGCCCTCGTTCCTTCTGTTCCCTCCTTTTTTCATCCTTTCACCCATGGCTGGCAGAACCCCCACCCCTTCATAAATCTCCCTCCTCACTCCTCCCTTTGCCCCCCCCCCACGTTGTCTCATCGCTCTCACCCGCCTCCTCAGTCTGTTTTACTCAGTGTTGTATATCATTTATAACTTACAGCCATAATACACTTCTGTGCTTTGACATGCATATTTGTGTTAGAAGTTAAAACTCTTATTTGGAGCTTCCTTTTTATTGTTTTATTCCACTCAGGTTATTTACTTTCGAAATAAAAAGCGTCACATCCTCTGCTCGCATATCACAATATTGATCACGGTTTATTTTCCAGCATCTTCACTCGTGAATATTTATAGTTCCGTTTGTTACCTTCGTGTCCTTGTAGGATTTGTGTTTTGCAGCGTCCTCGCAATTTGATGCGTCTTGTTTGCTGCTGTGACAAAACAATTTCAATCAATAAAGTACTCCATCTTTCCATCCATCCATTCCAGCCAAACCCTTTGCTCACACATCACAAGTTCAAACTCCTTCCAAGTAATTAAAATGGAGTGGATGGACTGGACTGTAGCTCTTTCTGATTTAGAGTGATGTAGCGATTGTCTTATGGGCCATATAGCACGTCGTAAACTTCTCCTTTAAGAGCAGGTGAAGCGCCAACAGATGGAGTTGTCTCACTTTTAAATAATGTGTTCTTGAATAATAAGTGTCAACTGAGTAATATTTTGTATTTGGTTCTCGATAGCGACTGAGACTTTTGGACAGCTGGGAAACGTTATTAAGTGTGATTGTGGTGCAGAGAGATGTAGCGATCCTGTCGGGGCCACAGAGCACTTCAGGTAACACCTGAGTGAAAACCTCAAGTGCACAGCCTCAGAATCCCACTTTTCTATGCTCTTTGTTGCTTTCGAGGCCCTTTCATCTGTCCAGGTGTAGCACGCTGCATTGTGATTCTGAAGTTCAAGGGGAGGACGTTCTGTCCTCAAGTTTCTGCATCAGATCTTACCTGCGTTATTGCTGTCAATTAAAACAGATCTGCAAGGAAAGGTTCAGTGTGTCCTGCATGGTGTTATGGAGCAGCATCTCAATGCTACAGTGACCTGCTCCTTAACAACCTGAACCAAACCCCCCCCCCCCAAAATGGTTCTTTATAATACTAAACAGGTGCTAAACAGAAGACCCATCATTTATTCAGACAGCGCAGCTAACACCAGTTAGTTACCAAGTTAGAGCCTCAGTGAAAGTAACTTGCTACCCCTATCGATAAAGCCCCAGGAAACCTAAAATTGTTTTTTAATGAGGTTAATGCAGTACAAAGTATGAATAATTGGTGATCACCAGAATTTGGCCTCTTTTTATGTAAAGTGGGCGTGGCTAATCTTGGGTAAGTTTGCATAAGTTTTACCATCACCAATCGACAAGGCTGATGTCACTCGTCCCGCCCGCACAGCTTTTATCAAAGGTGTACGTTCATGCTTAAACAGTCCCTTCGAGTCTGAGCAACCCAGCAAGCCAAAGCAAGCTAGTGAGTGTAATCTACCATGATAATTCTGTAATTCGGTGGGTTCGTACATGTAGAATTAAACAATCCCGATTCTCCCCTCTTGTGTCGTTGTTTATAGTTCTGTAACACACTTGCATAAAGCAGCACCAACAAGAGTATTGACGGTTGTGTGGGTTTACTGTGGGGGAAAAATGCGGAATACATAAAGCTACACTGGCGATGTGACGCAACTCTTTTCATGTCCTTGTGAGTTCCTAGAAGTTAACTTGGCAAGAACATTCTTCCTAGGGAACAACACAGTAACTCAGTTCTTCGCATTCTTGGTGTTGAGAAAAGACTGTTATCTCATAACCTGTAAGCATACCCAAGATACCCAAGACACAGCTAATGCCGGCAGTGAGCAGACTCTGAAATGCTGTTACTAATCATTTGGCAACGTATCTAGTGCCTTTAGACTCCAATTCCCACGAAAGCCTTCGATTTACCGCCTGTCTCTCCTTTGTGTAATTGTGTGGCACATCACTGTGGTGTTTGTGAGGCTCAGTTTCAGGCACTTTAATGATGAGTCAGTGGAAAACACAGGTGTACCTTCCATTATGGACCTAAAACCTGGTTTAAGCTTCATCATAAATGCCTCTGAGAACCACTGGAGACGAACGCCTGGAAGCCTGGAGCGTTAATAGTTTTAAAGAACAGTTAGAGGTTCTTAGCCATTTGCTATTTGGGCTGCCCATCAAACAAGGGGTCGGGGTAGTAAAGAGCAAGTAGTTATAGGTGAAAACACACATTTATTAATTACGTCTTTAGTGGGGCAGTAGCATCGCCAGTAAAGCTGTTAGCATTTTTAGTTTAACTACATTTGCAGTGATGTGGTAGTGTTGCTACAAATGAAGCAGCTTGTGATTAGTGACACCATTTTATTGACTGTGTGAGGAGTAGTGCTGATAAACACCTTTCCTTTCTGTACATAATATGTGTCTTTTCATCCATCAAGTTAAGTAGCTGCTGGTTGAAAATGTATGCATCCATATTGACTTGTCTCAGACGTAAACAATGTATTCTTGGATAATAAGGATTAGTTGAAATAAGTAACCAATTAGACATGACGGGGCGTGCTGTTATAGGAAAATAATCAATGACGGGGTGGTGTGACGCCGTTACCACCCCGGAGTTGATTATTTTACAATAACAGCACGTCCTGTCGTGTTTTTTTTCCGCTTATACCACAGCAATTTGCGAACGATTACACATTTCTATTTATTAAAGAATGACACGTCGTACTTTTTATTCGTTTATAGTCACATTTAATGTTGTGGAACATCGGCGAAACAAGTTAGGAATCAACTGTGTTCCATGTGATGACGCAGTGAGCATTCTCTCGCGAGACGAAGTGCGAGAAACAACATGGCTGCCCCCTGCCGAACAACGCCTAAACAACGCCTAAACAACGCTACCTCCTATTTTTTTGAACTATCTAACTTGGCGACCTGGAAGCTCTCGAGGATTACATCGACCATTACTACAACCAGTTTGTCAACATGAACAAAGATAAAGGAGAAGACAAAATCAAAGGTAAACAGAGTCCAACACCCACCTCTAAACGACCACGTCCACCCAGCACACCTCCAACCAGCATCACCATGCTGCACAGAGGTTAGTGACCTCTCACACTCCATCCACAATAAACTAGCGGGACTGGATACAAGAATATCTCTTGTAGAGGTATTACATAAAGAATTCAAAGCAATACGCGAAAGTCTGGAGTTCAGTCAGGAACAAATAGCGTCACTAACTAAAGAAAACAGAACACTACAACATCTGCGAACTTGCCACCCAAATATCAGCTGCTATAAAAGAAAACAAACAAATGAAAGAAACCATCTTAGACTTACAAGCACGCAGCATGAGGGACAATATCGTTTTTTCCGGAATCCCAGAACATGCAATCGAAGACCCCGAAAACCTGATTAAGGAATTTATGACCAACAAACTAAAAAATACCATCCGAAACAGTCACGAACATAACATTGCACCAAGCTCACCGCCTGGGCAGGAAAAAACCCCCCAACAATAATCGAGCACGACCCATCGTCGCCAAAGTGGAACATTATAAGCACAAAGTACTAATAATGAGCAAAGGAAGAGAACTCAGAGGAACAGACTGCAGAATAAACGATCAGTTTCCACAAGAAATACTGGACAGACAACGAAATCTACTCGCGATCAGAAGACGACTCATAAAAGAAGGGAAGGGAGCGGTTATGACCGTTGATAAACTGAATGTCGACGGTCAATTATACCGTGACAAAAGTGTGACTCCTTGGTTATACTAGAATAGCCCATACGTTTTTCTCTCTCTCTCACACACACACACACTCCTCACTCCTCGACTATATATGAATAACCCATAAGATTTCTCTCTCTCTCTTTCATCCATACACACACACACCTTGACTATACTACAGAACATTAAAATAACCCATACAATCTCTCTCTCTCTCTCTCTCTCTCTCTCTCTATTACACATTCACACACACACAAACACTCATTGTTCATCCTAGAATGACCCACACAATTAATTTTTTCTCTCTTCCTAACACACACGCACTCACTCCCCTGGGCTATTATAGTACAACCCTTACAATCACGCTCTCTCATTACTCATTATCACATACACAATTATCTTTCTGCCTCAAAGCAGAATATACGCTTCCTAATAATTATTAATGCACCGCACTAATGTCTCACTGCCATCACATGCTTTAAACAACAAAGCACTGCCCTTTCCTTTTTGGCTTGTTTTTTTTTTTTTTTTTCATGTACGTGTCCCATGTCTTTAGATATATGACTATCTATACACACACATATCAACAGCAATGAGAAAACGTGTACCTACTCAAATTGACACACCGATACACACACACCAACACTACACTATTAACAAGCATTACTAAATCTACCTCACTAACATGTCACAACTCAAATTTGTAAACTGGAACATTCGTGGTGTTGGCTCTCAAGCTAAAAAAAATTAAGGTACTACATCATCTCAATAAATTAAATGCAGATATATTGCCTGCTGCAAGAAACCCACCTGTCTGAATCAGACCAGCACAAACTGAAATCACCACAATTCAATCACATTTTTTTTGCCCATTACAACTCCAAAGAAAGAGACGTATCTATTCTAATAAAATAAAAAAAATCTCATTCACACACAATACCAAAAATCAGCAACTGCACTATAACCATTGCAAATATTTATGGCCCAAACATTGACAACACATCATTTTTCCATCCTTTTTTCCAACCTCTCTGTAACTTCCCAATAATAATTGGTGGTGACTTTAACACAGTCATTGACCCATATTTAGACAGAACAACCAATTCATACAATGCACGACACAGAAGCAAAACAATTTATGTCCGATTTCGGTTTTGGCGATGGTTGGCATCTAAAACACCAGACCACCAAAAAATTCTTATTTTATTCACCAGGTCGCTGTTCATACTCCCGTATTGACTTCTTTTTAATCAGTAACTCAGTTATACCAAACGTCTCAAATACAGAAATCCACTCCATTACCATAAGTAACCACGCCCACACCCCTGTCTCCCTCACCTGGAATATAAACAACCTACAGATGGCGCTTTAACACATCACTACTTAAAGATCCAGAATTCGATAGCTACGTCAAAAGAGAATGGCCATCCTTCCTAGAAATAAATGATTCTCCAGTAACCCCACCAACATTACTGTGGGAAACTGGGAAAGCTGTACTAAGAGGGAAAATAATATCTTATTCATCTTATAAGAAAAAGAAAG
>JAOUQW010000033.1:1329358-1347326 GCA_028565825.1 Olivaichthys viedmensis
CAGTTGAGACAGGTTACACTTGAGCTTATTAAGGTTAAAGACTTTGCTCAAGGGCCCAGCAGTGGGCAGCTTGGTTCTGCTGGGCTTTAAACTCAGAACCTTCCGATCAGTAGCCCAGAGCCTTAACCACTGAGCCACCACGGCCCTTATTATTCTAGTTATTGCAGCTGAATAAATCTGAAACATAGCAAAAACATCTTCATGTTCTGCTGCACGTCCAGTCGGAGACACATTCATCACACCGCATATCAACACTGATATCCAACCCCTTCATCGCATTTTTACACCCAACTCCAGAACTCCACGTACTTCACTTTTTGGAGTCGTCTTCAGCCAGAATTGATCTACACCAACAATGTGCTTGAGTGGGATTGAACAGTGTTTATTTTTGACAATGCATGTGCATGCACAAAAAAAATCACAAAGAAAAATGTACATGTCCCCATTTGAACACATTGAGCACATGTCGTTGTAGAATAAGAACATTTGCTGCTGTTTTCACTTTGGTCTGTGTCCCAAATGGTGCTGTGCATGCTGAACTCCAAGTGTGCACTACGGTGAGGCCTCGAGTCCTCAAGGGTGCATGGGTTTAAAATAAATAAATAAATAAAATTTGGGACAGCGTTGGTGTTTAGTTCCTCTACATGTTCATGTCTCACCGTTACAAATCTGTCAACTAACTGCATCCACTTTTTGACCTGTCCATTCATCTCGGACTTTAAAACTCGGAGGTGTGTACGAGGGACTGAGCTCATTCCCAGGGTCTCGTCTCACACTGCAGAGGGACATGAGGACAACCGGAGAGATTTCGAAAAGCTGCTGTTGCTGGTTGGCACAGAGTTTCTTTACTGCCACCCTGTGGGCAAATGAGGAACTGCGCCCCCGGACCATGCTTTAATAAAGACGAGACATAGTGACATGCAAGTGTCAATGTGTTGCTCTTCATCTCTCCTGACTTGACTGAGAAATGTGAATTGTGTGTGCGCACGCATGTATTAAATGAGCATTACTGCGGCCCGCCTGCTGCGCTGGTTCTAGACGGCACTCTGGGCCAGACGGAGGTTAAAACGTCATTTTATGTTAAGCTATAAATTACAGGTCCATTAGCGAAACTTAACACTGAAATGAGCTGCGGCGGCTAACCAGCTGCAGCGTTCAGGATGGCGGAGCGCGGCTCGTTCCACGCAGCGACAGGCGAAAACGATACGCCTGCAAAAACACGGGGGGGTGCTTTAAGTAATTTGGTAGATTTGATAGACCGCACACACTCTCGAGCGGAGACACACACATGTATATACGCAGATATCGGATTATCACGGTGTGGGACTGTTAGGGACACTGAAGGGAAGCGTAAATCTGAGAGTCAGCTTCGAGTTTGTGGGTCGAGAAGGATTTAGAGAAATGTGTTCAGCGGGACCTAAGGCAGCAGGAAACAGAAATGCATCAAAGCATCGTGTTCGGCTCTCTGCGGCCCAGAACTGGAAGAGTTAACGCTCAACAAGTCCGTCATCACATATGAGAAATTAATGGTGATTTTAAAATAAATAAATAAATAATTTATTACACAAGTACTGTGATCTGCAAGGAGCAAAACGCCTACAAACCAGGACTGCACGATATGGACAAAAATAGCATATTGAGATAATAATGCTGCCTGACAATAAGTTAAAAAGGGCCTGCATTAATTGTTTATATCATGTTATGATATTTGAAGACATTTTCACGACACACGATATGCATCACGATACTTGGGTTTGCTTACAGAGTGTCACATTCTAAAAAGAAACTGTGAAAAAGTTCACTGATGTGTTAAAAATATCGAACAAATCAAATAAAAAAAATAATAAAAACACTTGGTAGATTTTAACATCTAAATCAGCTACTTATCACTGTGAGTAACATTGGAGTCGGTCAGTCTTATAAAAGTATTAAAATGATACCTGTAATTGCGTTACGACGTACTTCAACACGATATTGATATTATATCGTCATATCGCCCGGCCCTTGATCACAGCACTGCCACGATTTTTCAACACCCCCCCAGTAAACTTATCTGGAGACTCTGAGATTAGTCATAAATGTAAAAATGCGTTCTGTTAGTGTTCATTAGTGTATTTCAGAATGTGCAAGACCCAATATTGCAATCATGATTTAAAAAACAAAACAAAACCAACGATATGTTGTACTAAGCCTGAGCCGAGTGCTGATGCTATCGGAAATTGTGGATAGGTTCTGATTAAAATGGGTCGATTTAAATGCCAGAAAACCTGATGTCCACATGTTTATAGTGGACAAAAAGTAAAATCATATTTGCCTGCAAGTGACGCATCATATTTACAGCAGATCACCTATCTGTGGTCAAAGCAATAAAGTGAGTGCATGAAGGCAGCTCATACTACTGATGGAATATCGCCAGCGTTTATTTGAAATGTTGCCTTCTAGACAGTGTTAGACACCATCGCTTTTGTCAAGTAATGGGATACAGCTACCGTGTGAAAAGTGTGAAAAGGCTCAGACGACGGTGGGTGTGCTGAACGCTAGCAGCTAAGCGCAGTCAGGTGATGCAGCCTCAAACGTTCACACAGATTCGTTGTCGACTTTTAAATCTTTTATTTATTGATTAATTATTATTTTATTTTGAGTATTTGGGTCACAAAGGCACACGACAAACTGGCTGGTTAGCGTACTTGCGCTCACTTTTCTCGTTTGGTTTGGAGTCAAAATACTGCCAAACTGGTGGAGTACTACATAATACAAATGAGGAAAAATAGTAGGCCCTAAACATGCTGGGTAAACCAAATAAGGACCCCACTCGATACTATCGTCAATCAGCGATGACTAAAGGGCTCGATCACAAGCCTATAGTGTGCGGCCTTGCTACGAAACTTGCCCCACACAAGAGGCAGATATGGACAGAGCGTGTCAGAGCGAGTCTCAGGAGGTAAGTTGAGGCCATCAGTGTGAGAAAGGTGCAGGTCCACACAGCCAGTGTGCAGCTCCTGACCTGCTCATCAGGAGCGCTGACCTGCTAATGGGCTTTACCGGGCAAAGCCCCTCTTTTGTATTGTGCAGCTCCATCTGATCACATCCAGAGTAAACTCGCACTGTTTACACAGGCTTTGTGTGTGTGTGTATATGCATGCATCAGCAGGCGTGTTGATCTAGTACTCAGTTTACGTTACGCAAGCCGTCGAGAGTTTAAACGCTGAGCGTTTTATAACACTAATGTCTTATACAGACACACTGACACACACACAGGATCACGCCTCATCACACCCTCTCATCTGCAGACTGTCTGCTCGCCCTCTCCGTCCCAGACATCCATCCATCTTCCCTCCCTCCTCCACTGGCACATTACTCCTCATGTGTCTCTCTCTAATGCTAGACACACTGCACGGTGTGTGTGTGTGTGTGTTTTTATAGGAGTACAAAAACAAGGGATCACATGCACATCCTCACTAAACAAGACTATGTGACGAGCTCGAAACTATGTAACTTGTATAAACTCAAGTTCAAAACTACAATAAATCTCTTAAAATAAGACCGACATGAAAATAAAGTCTTACATCAAAGCTGTGTTTATGCGCTCAGGTGGAAATTAACGGTACGTGCACGCAGCACGAGCGCTTGAGGGGCGCGTGTCTACAATGCAGCTTGCAAACTAACTTTACTTTAATAAAGATTGTGCTTGAAATCCATCATTTAATTTATCACTTAAACTTGGTTCTATAAACATACCGCTTGAAATAACTTATTAGGTATAATACTCAATAATACTCAGTCAAAATGATTCATGTCAAAGATTTTCTGCCATGTAGTATTCCTTTTATTTTTGTCTGAATAATCTTTTAGTTTGGGGATCATACAAGATGGGGAACCCCGAAACTGCCATTATTAACTTTTCGTCCAGCTTTTCGGCAGCTTGTAATTTGCATAAAGTTGTAACGAGCTCAAATGAGTGAGGTTCTCGCCGCTCATAATCCCACAATCCCTTGCGTACTTTTTCGCGACTCCCCATTGAAAATGAATGGGCGTGAAATTTCGGATGGCGAATTCGCGTTCAGTGTCCGTTTCCTCTGAGCGACGTTGACTGCACTGGTAACATTGGCCTAACTACAAATTCTTCCCTCTGGAAAAGAATCAATTTTACAAAGTTTAGAGCTTTCGCTCTCCAAAAATACATTTTCACATGGACATTTATTGTCAGAGTTCAACAACTGCCCTTAGACTTCTATTATAAGTGAGTTTGGAGCAAACAGGTTTTCTGTTCTTTTCTTAGTGCAGGGAAACGTGTTGAAATTCTCACCTGTGGTAATCAGACACACTACAGATGCAGTGGATAGAGATTAGGTTGGAAAACACTGGAGTACTCCTTTAAGGCAAGAACGTGGTCTACTTACTTCTTGGGCGAGCGCACCGGCACTGTCCAGTACAGGA
Organism: Olivaichthys viedmensis; assembly: GCA_028565825.1. NCBI lineage: Eukaryota > Metazoa > Chordata > Actinopteri > Siluriformes > Diplomystidae > Olivaichthys > Olivaichthys viedmensis. The sequence goes on from JAOUQW010000033.1 coordinate 1,333,796, forward strand.
GCAGGACACCTTTCCTCATAATGCTGTAACTTCTCATGGATCTGACACACCCACACACACACACACCCACACACCCACAGAGAGAGAGAAAGACAAAATAAGTAAATGAATGAATGATGCATACCTTTACCAAAATTGGTGCTTTATGGTAACCATGTTTATTAACCATTTTGCTATAACACTACCATGGCGGCTTTTTTATGGTATCTTATGGTCACGGTGTTTGTTATACTCTTAAACATCACATTACTATAGTTATACTGTGATAAACTCATATTATATACAGACGGGTGACAAATGAAAGGAAAATCCATCATAAAGTGTGTTTGAGGTTTTTGGGCCAACACGAGCCTCCAGAACAGCTTCGATACTCCTTGGCGTAGATTCTACAAGTCTCTGGAACTGTACTGGAGGAACTGATGGAGAACCGTTCTTCCTAAAGATCTTTCCTCAGTTGGTGTTTTGATGGTGCTGTCTAACACGCCGCTCCAAAATCTCCCACAGGTGTTCAATTGGGTTGAGAATCTTGAGACTGTGAAGGCCAGAGCGTACGATTTACATCATTTTCATATTCACCATTCAGTGAGCCCGGGTGCCCTGTGGATGCCTTCCTTTAATCGGCGTTTTCCTTTCATTTGTCACCCGCCTGTATGTAGTGCGCAGAAAATTCTTCTAGTTCTTTCACATATGCCGTATTTAGTCTGTTTGAATGGAACCCTGGTGCGTTTCCCTCCTCAGTGCGGTTAGCTTGAGCAGGTTGGAACACAGCATTCGCACTGAAGTGCAGCCCAAAACAACCGATCTGGAGTGCTGCAGATGTACAATGTGTTCTGGATTTCTGGGCCGATGGACACTTCCATTCATATTTCTGACCAATGAATGGAAGAGTGTTTTGCCAGCCTCGCCCCTTCCCACACGCCCCGGCCGGTATTTATTTAGATATGTGCAGTGCCAAACCGAATTGGACCAAATAGAAAATGAACCAAAAGTATCAATTGGCTTTTTTCTCGAGTACCGATTGCTTTTGGAGCTGCATTGGGTTGCATGTGTATGATCTGATACCTAGTGCTGTGTGTGTGTGTGTGTGTGTGTTACAGTCTCATGCTGTAATGAACAGCACGTGATCAGATCGAGGGTTTAGTGCTTTAACAGTGAATGTCATATAATCTGCTGTTCTGTTCCCAAGTGTGTTCCTAATGAGTCCCCTTCTAACCCCTCTCTCCCTTTCTGTCTCTCTCTCTCTCTCTCTCTCTCTCTCTCTGTCTCTCTCTCTGTCTGTCTCTGTCTCTCTCTCTCTCTCTGTCTCTCTCTCTCTCTGTCTGTCTCTGTCTCTCTCTCTCTTTCTGTCTGTCTCTCTCTCTCTCTCTCTGTCTCTCTCTCTCTCTCTCTCTCTGTCTCTCTCTCTGTCTGTCTCTCTCTCTCTCTCTGTATAGGAGATGTGTGACAGTGGGAAGTGTCGTGTGGACGGACGGCGCCCCCTACAGGAGCTCCTGTTGCCGGCTGTTCTGCACAACAGGTTCTCTTTTCTTTCTCTCGTTCTTTTTCTGTCTGTCCCTCTTCATGGCTCCATGTTTCCTTTCACTCTTTTTCACACTTTTTTTTCACTCTTCCTTTTCTCTTACTGTCTTTTCTCTCTCTCTCCCTCCTCTTTTCTTTTTTTCCCTCTGCCTTTATCTGTCTTTCACTCCCACCCTCTTTCCTTCTTTCTTGCTCTTTTTCTGTCTGTCTATTTCTTTCTCTCACTCCTTCTTTTCTGTCGGTCTCTCTTATTTCACAACTAAACTCACATCTCACTCCTCTCATTTTTATTCCTCTCTCTCGCTCTTTCTCTCCCTCCATCTTTCCTTCTATTTCTCTATCTTTCCATTTCATGACTCCATTTTTCCCTTCACATCTTTAACTCTGTCCCCCACTACATTTTTCTGTTGCTCTCCTTTTTTTTCCTTCCTCATGCGTTTTCTCTTACTCTTTCCTTTCCCTGTCTGTCCCTCTTTCCCTTTCTCTTTCTCTCTCTTGCATTTTTTTTCTCTCACTTCTCTCTTATTTTTCTCTCACCTCCTCCCATCGTCTTTTTTCTTCTTTTTTTGTTTCTGTTTTTTTGTATCACCCTCTCAAATATTTCCCCCCCTTTCAGATGGGACCTTTATCTCTCCCTCTCTCCCGCCCTCTTTTTTTCTCTTGCACATTCTTTTCTGTTAGTCTTATTTCACAATTCAAATTTTACATCTCCCATCTCTCTCCTTCTCTCACTCTTTCTCTCCTTCCTTCTCTCTGTCTCTTATTTTGACAACTACACTTTTCTCTCATCTCTCAAATCTCTCCATCCTCTCCCTCCACCAGTCTCACCCTCTCTTGGTTTCCCTCTCTCCCTCTCTTTTTCTTTTACACTGCCCTCCTATTTCATGGCCGTAGTTTTCCCTCCTCTCTCCCTTGTGTTCCTTTTTTTGCTCTTTCCTTTCCAACCCATCGCTCTTATTTCACAACTCAGTTTTCCGTCTCACATCTCTCTCGTCTTTCATTTTCTCCCTCTCTCTCTCTCTCTCTCCCTCTTTCCTTCTTTCTCCGGCTCCTTTTTTCACAATTTCACAATTCTTCTCAGCTCAAATCCTCTCCATCTCTCCCTCCCTCATTCTTTCTTTCTCTTCCTTTCCCCTCCTGTTTTCATGACTCGATCTATCCACTCTCATCTTCTCGCTCTCTCTCTCTCTCCTCACTCACTCCCTCCTTCCCTGACTTTATTTATCTTTCTTTGTTTCACATCTACATTTTTTCTTCTTCTCCTTTACCCTCTCTTTCTTGTTCTCCCTTCTCGTTTCCTTTTCTGTATCTACTTTTTTCACAGCTACATTTTCCCTCTCATATCTTTCTGCCCCTTTTTCTCTCCCTCCTTCACTTGCTCTTTTCTGTTTTTCCTTTTTCATGACAGCATTTCATCCTTTCATCTCTCTCACTCACGTGCTCTCTCTGTCTTTCCCTCCCTCATTTTCTTTTTCTCTTGTTTCGTCTGTCGTCCGTCTTTTCCTCTCATCTTTCTCTTATCTTCTTTTCTCTTTCTCTCTCTCTTATGTTCACTTATGTTCCCCCCCAATCACTCTCCCTCTCTTATTTTTCCCTCTCACTCCTTCTCCGTCTGTCCCTCTAATTTTCACGACTGAACTCTCACATCTCACTTTTCCCTCTGTCTCATCTCTATTCCCCTCTCGCGCTCTCTCTCTCTTTTCTTCGATTTCTCTATCCATCTATTTCATGACTGCATTTTTCCTCTCGTCTTTCTCTCCCACGCTCTCTCTCACTCTCTCTGTCATTATTTCACTTGTCTCTCGCCCTCCCTCTCTTTTCTGTTTTCGTCCAACTGATTTTATGACAAAGTTTTGTCTCATCTTTCACATCTCTCTCTCGCTCTTTCTTTTCTGAGTTTGTCTTTTCTATTTGACAGCGAAATTTTTTCTCGCTCATTTCTCGTCTCATTCCTCCGTCTCGTCCCCCAAACTCTATTAAAAACGATTCGCTTCGTTCACACACAACACTCTCTCGCATATTCCACACCACCTGACTGGCACTCTGTCTGTCTTAAACATTTCTCTCTCTCTTTCTCTCACACACACACACACACACACATCAGGGTGTTGTACGGATCTTTACACTGTGCAGAAATGAGGTGCGTTTGGCTCTTTGTGAGTTCGATCTTTTCCCGCAGGTTCAGCTGTCAGTCAGCTTCAGAGCTCCGCTTTCAGCTGGAATGTCACAGAAAAAGGTCACAGTCCCCCACAGCACTTCTGTCCCTCCCCTCAGGCCCTGCAGCTGTGTGTGTGTGTATGTGTGTGTGTGTGTGTGCGTGTGTGTGTGAGAATTCCTCCTGAGCTTTCACAGTGTGAGCCTGTGTCTGAGGACCTCAGGGTTTTTTTAAATTTAATTTAAACACATATCGACAGTGCATCTTTCTTAAACAGTGTTTAAGGGTCTTTTCTATGCTGAGGGTGAAACGCTTATGGCCCTGTATTCACCCGAGGCCTCCGAGATTAACCTCGTTAACAGACTGGATGATCAGTTCACAGGATGATGACCACAGCAACGAAATATCACACTTTTCAGTGCATCACAGTATCTGCTTACAGCTTAACCTTTTCGAAAACGATGACATTAACTCGCTTCACTATAGTTACTGAATAAGGGGTTTAATGCCGTATAAATGCAGTGGCAGTGTATTTGTTCAATTATTTGGTTAGAGAAGCTGTTAGAATATTTCAAGCCTTTTAATAGATGTCGAAAATACCACCATTTTTGCTGATTTTCACCTCTTTAAAAAGGAGGCTACGTTGTAGATTTTCTTGCAGTGTCTCTGCTTGCCACTGGTGGGCGTTTCTTTTACGTTAGATGGGTTTGGTTATGGTAAATTCTTTCATTTTGTGACGGACACCGGTGTCTATCCTCGGGCGATTGGCTAAATGCAATGCACCAGACAGACTCTGAACTCTGGCTGAACTTTTGCTACCGCATGGTTAGCTGCGGCAAACTTACAAGTGGACACGTACCGTCTAAATAAGTTGTAGAAGATTTTAAAGGAAGCAGCACACCTGAAAATAATGGCCTTGTCTAAAATGGTGTACTCGGTGCATTTTTAGTGCAAAGTAGTTGTACTTCATTGCATAGTGCGCAGTTTGAGACAGAGCCAGTGTGTGTGTTTAGTTTTTTTTGGACATGTACACCATATACCAGTATCCAATATTGTTAATGATATAACTACCAATTTCTTCATCATGGTATAGCGTCATGCTAATCCAGTGTTTCAGCACACCTCCAGTGTGAACAAACTCCCCGAATGCATCCACTCACTGAACGTTACGTCAGTCCCGCAGTTCGTCTTTACTGCATCTCAAATGCTTTAAATGTTTTAAGGTGCATCGATACTTTGTGAATCAGAGATTGGATTTATTTCCCTCGTGTCCATCAGGAAGGATGCCATATTTGAACAAAAGGATGTTTCCTGGCTCCTGCCCCCCACCTTTCTGCCAGACCTGTCCCACAGCGAGAGGCAAATGACCGTCGCTTTGACGCTGCACCTGATGCACTGTGAGTCTCACACACACACACACACACACACTGTATAATCAGTGTTGTTGTAGTTTTGATTTTTGAAATTCAATTATGTATTTTTTCTTTTCTTTTTACTTTTATAGGGGAATGTAATTTGCAATTTTGTAAAATGCGATTTTGTAAGTTCTTACGTAACGCTCCCTGGATCAGTTTTTTTTTTTTTTTTTTACTAAAGCACTGCGAAAGTGTCTTTTAAACAGCAAAAAAAACGTTCATTAATTTGACCCAAAAACCAATCTATATAATCGGAATTGACCTTTGAAGAGGATTTAACCACATTTTTAAATGCAGGACTTTTTTTAATGATAATAACCCTGTCACACATTCAGAGAACATGACAGCTGCGTTATTTGCGTGTGTGTGTTGTTCATTTCCCTCTCAGCGGTGACCAGCAGCATGGCCGTGATGTCCACCAGCGTCGTGTCCTGTTTGCTCCTCCATAAACATCGCAGGGTGAGCAAACACAACTCCATACGCCTGAACGGATTTTCATCACACTGCCTCTGTTTTATGGATCGCTGTCTTCTTGCATAACTCTTCACATGCCTCATTGTTTTCCTTCTTAAATGATGAATTTATTGATCTGTTTAAAGCCCATAACACTTACACACAGACAGTATAGATCCACATAAACGATACAAATTTGATTTAGGAGATGTACAATAATGCGTGATGTATGATGTACATTTAATGGCGGATAACACAAATCTCTCTCTCTCTCTCTTTTTTAATTTATCCCTCTGTCTCTGTTGCTTATTTTTACTCCTTGTTTTTTTTTGTCCTCTCTCTCTGCTATCCATCCTTTCTATCTCCATCTATTCCTCCATCTATCTGTCTATATACCTACCTGCCTCTCTCTCCCTCTCTCTCTTTCTCTCTCTCAGGGAGTGTGTGTGTCAGTGTTGTGTAGGGACGTGTGTTGGCTGCTGGAGGAGGTGTTGTTCAGGCGCTGTGATGTTGGTTTTGGGGGTTCTGTGCTCAGTGTGGTGTTCCACGCTCTCTCTGTGCTGCGCCCCCACCTGCTGCTGGCTGCAGCTCCCCCTTCAGGAGAGCCGCTCGTGGCAGCTCGGCCCGACCCACATGCACTGCTCACGCTCGGCCGGCACAGCCAACTGCTCACACACGTCTTCATCACAGAGGCTGTGGGAGGTCAGTTTAATGCACACATTCATCACACTGCAGGCTCGATGTGTGTGTTTGTGTGTTCTCCATCTTTTTGACATTGTGGGAACATTTGGCAGGTCCTCATGAAGAAGAATGATTTTATTTTTAAGGCTAAAAGGCTCAAAAGATTTTATTCTGCCTGCTGAAGATGATTCCTGGCACAGAGGCCACGCCTTATTCACTGGGACTGACAGGCACAGGCCACGCCTCCTTCACTGGGACTGACCGGCACAGGCCATGCCTCCTTCACTGGGACTGACAGGCACAGGCCACGCCTCCTTCACTGGGACTGACAGGCACAGAGGCCACGCCTCCTTCACTGGGCCTGACAGGCACAGAGGCCACGCCTTCTTCGCTGGGACTGACAGGCATAGAGGCCACGCCTTCTTCGCTGGGACTGCCGCACAGAGGCCACGCCTCCGTCACTGGGACTGCCGCACAGAGGCCACGCCTCCTTCACTGGGACTGACGCACAGAGGCCACGCCTCCTTCTCTGGGACTGACAGAGAGAGAATCACGGTGATAACGGAAACTTGTTTTGTGTGTGTGTGTGTGTGTGTGAAGCCTGTGCTGTCTCTGCCATGCTGTGTGAGGTGGCAGGCTGTGGAGGAGGAGGAGAGATGGAGTTTGATGTTGCTCTCGGTCAAGAGGAGCTGACTGAAAAAAGCCTACAGCTCACACACCTACTGCCAGTTGGGTATATACCAGTGAGTCACACACACGCACATAATATTACATATATACACATACATATTCTACATACACAATCAACACCAGAACTATTGACACCCTTCATGAAAATGTGCAAAAATGAAGAACGACGCATGCAATGAGCACTATTTCAAGCTTAAACGTATGGGCATGCTGTATAGTTCTATAAAAAGTTTTCTTAAGTCGTGCAGTTTTTTCATCCCGAATTAACAGCACTGAGCCTATGCCTGTAATTTTTAACAAGGTTGGAGACCCCCAATCTTGGACCCTCCTCAATGCAGAACGTTTCAAGCTTCTTTATATTCTCAGATTTGTGCAGAACCCTCTTCAATTCAGACCACAGGCTTTCAGTCAGGTTAAAAACCGGAGACTGACATGGTCATTGCAAAACATTGATTGTGTCCTGCATTTATTTCGGTGTTGTTTTGGATGCATGTTTGGGCTCATTATCTTGTTAAAAGATTAATCTACAAACAAGTCCTTGGGCTAAAATATCCTGGTACTTAGTGGAATTCATGATGCCATCGATCTTCACAAGAGCCCCTGTAATAGCCCCAAAGCATCAATGATCCACCTCCATATTTTACAGTTGGTTTAGTTGTTGTTTTTTTATTTGCATCCCTCTTTCTTTTCTTTATTTTCCATGGAAAATGTTCATGGCCAAAAAATTTGATTGTGGTCTTATCCGACCACTGTTCTGGCTTTTGAAACAATTTTTTTTTTTTTATTATGGCTCTCGTTGTGCTTAACGTTATTTTTAACTGCTTGTGTATTTTCTTTATATCCATTACCTGACTTGTGCACGTGAACAACCATCTGTCTGTTTTATGTAAAAATTTGGTTTTCCTCATGGTGATGGATGACAAAGCATCAAGTTCCTGGAGACTGAGCGCAGATTTTTTGTTTTCATTTCTTTTAAACATTGATTGGGGGTGTAAATCATTTGCCACATACATGATTTTTGAAAGAAAATACTATTACATTACATTTTGTATTTAATTCTTACGAGGGATTTTTTGTGTGTGTTTGTTTTGTTTGAGGAAAGGCAAGTAGTTCCTCTAATTGTTTGAGAGGAAAATGTACCACCCAAATAATATCTGGTCAGCGGTGGTCCTAAGGTGGTGCCCCTTCCATGGATGGGGTAGAGGGAGGCTGACGAAGCTGTAGTCATGGGCTGTAGTCAATAATTGTAGATCTACCTATATATCCACATTGAAGGTTTCTTCACTGGTGGGAACAGCATGGGTAATTATGGGCAGCAAATAAGCATCAGCAGGAAATGTCAACAAGGACAAAACACTCCACATGCAAACAGTACACAGACAGCAGAACTAATTATCTCTTCCTATTTATACATCTTATCCTCTCTCTCTCTCTCTCTCTCTCTCTCTCAGCCATGCCAAACAGCTCATAGTTTTGCTCTGGATGCAGTGGACAGCATGGTGCACTGCGGGATTCTCATCATGGAGGAGGTGAGAAAATTACACACACACACAGTTTCTCTCAGAGGTGTAAATATTCACTGATTCAAACAGAATGTTTATGATTTTGAAAAGTGCTATATAAATAAATATTAGGATGTGTATTCGAGATTATACGACGATGCACATCTTGATATGTGATCAATGAGCTGATGTATGAAAACAATGCGATTTTTGGAAGATAAGATTTTGGAAGCGCCCCTGGAGTAGAGGAGGTTAAGGGCCTTGCTCAAGGGCCCAACAGTGGCAGCTTGGCGATCCCAAGGCTTGAACCCACAACCTTCTGATCAGTAGCCCAGAACCTTAACCGCTGAGCCACCACTGCCCTATTATTTAGAAATGTTATCAGTTTCCTCATTTCCTTCCTCTTCTCAGCGCGAACATGATTCCATTGAAGCAGTTTTGCACTGAAAACGGCTCTAAATCGCATTGTTTTCATACATCAGCTCATTGATCACATATCAAGATGTGCATCGTCGTATAATCTTGAATACACATCATAATATTTATTTATATAGCACTTTTCAAAGTGCTTTCCATATAAAAGATCAGAAAGATGGAGCGCATTAAAGAACCAATCAATTATAATCACTAATGAATTGAATATAAATATAGTGTTAGTACTATGAATCATGAAAAGTCTATTTAACAAGATAAAAGACCCAAATAGCTGTGAATAGGCTAAATTAAACAAGTATGTTTTTAATCTGGATTTAAAAAGACTTATAGAGCTATAGAGCGTTCCTAACGTTCTCTGGAGCACTATTCCAGAGTTTAAGGGCGATATAAGAAAAATATCTTCCACCGGCTGTGCTGCGAGTGATGCTCGGGATGGGCTATACTGCTTCAGAAGATCAGCAAGATACGCCGGAGCTGAAACCATTTCGAGGTTTAAACGTCATAAGAAGGACTTTGTAGTTTATGCGGAAATTAAGTTAGCCAGTGTAGCTTGAATAGAACTGGGGTAAATCTCTTTTCCTGGTAAGGACATGGGCTGCTGCATTCTGAACAAGCTGAACATCACTGTTCTTTATGTCTCTTTCAAAATTCATAAGCATAATATCACACTACTCAGTGACCAGGCTGACTCATAGTGACCCAGTGCACACAGACTCGGTCAAAAAGTCCATTTCAGCTGCTCTGTTCAGGTTATGCATGACTCAATTTCTCTAATGAACATGAAAACTCAAGATGCTGCTACCCTACAGAAATACAGGTACTGCATACTCAAGTACATAGTGTATAGTGTAGGAATATAAACCATAGTGGCCGATTCAAGACGGAGCCTCCTGTATGTCCTGTATTTGCACATTTTGCTGTATCTACCTGCACTCTTTTTTTTCTTTTTCTTTTTAATCCATTCTGTTGCTGTAATCGTGACCTAAGCAAGCAGACGTTTTAACCTCAGACTTGATGATGACGGAAAGCCTGGCACGCTGTGCAGAAATGTTATCTAAATTTATCTAAAATAAATGAATCTACATCTATCTATTCTGTGGGTCAAGGATGAAAAGGGATTTCAAAACAGCGTAATGGCTTTACTCTACACATTGGGATGTTTCCTACACAATTTTATTCTAGATGAATGTCTAAAATACATTTTAAATATTTTTTAATGGGATTGACAGAAATTCAGCATAACAGATAACTGCATGCTTTTAGCTGTACTACTTTGATCACCTGTACAAAATTCACACTGGGGGAAAGAAAAAAAGTCGTCGTTGTATTTAGATTATTTTTATTTTTTTGCTGTGCATCTCCAACTTTGTTCTCTGTTTTTCTGTAAGATGATTCAATGTTTCATTTGTATTTATATCTTTGTATTTGTATCACAGTGCAAACTCTTCTCTTTAACAAGAATTGAATAACTTAAAACTACACCTTTTTTCTTTTTAATTGGCTGTTATTAATTAATTTATCATGCAGTGCTATATCAATTGACAGCGGCCCACCAGTAAGTCCCGCCTCTTCTGATGGCCGATCTGGACCTGTTTGTAAATCTGATGTTAGTGTGTGTGTCCCAGCTACACTCCTACCTGAGACTTTGGGGCTCAGTGTCCATCAGTAGTGTTTATATTGATCATCACTAAGATGTAGATAAGATGTATTGGGTATAACAGTAAAGCTTACAGGTGTATTGGTGTGAAATCTAAACGGATGGCGCGGGTCCGTGAGAGAGAAAACACTGCGATACATTGCAGCTTGTGAAAATTCAGTCTGTGAGAATAAAAAAACAAACAACTAGAGATTGGATTGTGAAGTGCTTATGCAGCAGATTACTCCACGCTGCAGCAGTGTTCAGCGGTGTGTGTGTTCAGCTCGAAGGAAACACTCGCATTTTCATGCACTTTGGTTTTTACTGATGGAATAAAACTACTGAAGCGTTTAAATATTTAACACATAGGAAAAGATTAATGTTAACTTCAGTGTGTTTGAATAGAGCCTGTGTGTGTGCGCGTGTGTGTGCGTGTGTGTGCACGCACAGGTACCCTGGGACACTCCGGTGTGTGATTTCTGGAGGAAGCAGGGTGTTTTCTCGTGGACCGCTACAGACGACCCTGAACACAGCAGTGACTCGGAGTGTGAGGAACAGGGCAAACGCTCATATAGGGTACACACACACACACACACACACACCTACAGGGTACAGAGTAGGGCTGTCAAATCCCTTTAAAATTGCATTTGAATTTGAATTATTTAAAAGATTTAGTATTCTAATGCATTCGAATATTAATGAGCCTGTAATGTTATACTGCCAGAAAATTCCCCACCGTCAACCCGTCTTCATACAGGAATCCTTTTTATTATTATTATTATTTAAGCCTCCGGCACACATTTAGGCCGAATTCCAAATGGCTTCCTATTCACTATATATACTCACTACATAGGGTGTAACATAATGGCGTTGTAGACCCTTACGTAGTGCACTATATGTCCAATAGAACTCCATTTCAGATTCAGCCACAGAAAAAAGCGACTCTAATTAAAGTGCCTCTTGGAAATGAACTACTTGCAGTGCATTCAGAAAGTGTTCAGACCCCTTCGCTTTTTCCTCATTTTGTTACGTTACCGCTTTGCTCTAAAATTGATTCATTACATATTTTTCCCTTATCAATCTGCAAAAAAATACTCTATAATGAAAAAGGATAAACATATTTTACAAAGTTTTGTAAATGTATTAAGAATAAAACACTGAACTGTCACATTTACACAAGTATTCAGACACTTGAAATTCAACTCCGGTGCATCCCGTCTGCATTAATCATCCTTGAAGATGTTTCCACAACTTGATTAAAGCCTGTAGTCATTTCACCTGTAGTCAATTCAGTTGATTTGGACATGATTGGGAAAGACACGCCTCTGTCAGCTGACAACATTTCAGAGCAAAAAAATAACAGGGCTCCAGACTGCAACTAAAATGGTTGTGACCAAAAATATGAATAATCGAGTAATTATTCTTAATTAGCTCACCGTCAGCGACAGGTACCAGATTTGGATTACTTTTTAAAAAGTAAGTGATGGCGTCCAATCACATGAACATGTCTACCTATCAAAAAAAACGTCTGCTTTCTCACAGGAGCAGTAAAATGTGGCGTCCAAAGAACATTGTCGCTAAGCTGCATGAAACAAGGACCATTGACTTTTTCAAACAACCTACGTCTCTTACAGACCCTAAGGAATCCTCTGCTAAACCCTTATTTGACTCGGTTAGCATGAGTGAACTAGAGGAAAGCATGCATGAAGATGTATTTTAGCAACCTCCCACTTCAAGTAATTAATGCAAAAATAAATAAATAAAAAGGCATTTCATCTTTGTGGCTTGAGGAATTTGCCTGGCTCGGCTATGATCACGTAAAGCAGACGATGTATTGTGACTTCAGTTCAAAAGCAGGCAAAATTATAGCCGGGAAAACGGATTTCATAACAGGAACGAATCATTTAAAAAAGAAAAGAAAAGAAAAAAAAGAGCGAGAGAGACTGAAAAAACATAATGACAGTGGAAAGCATAAAAATGCTCGCCACTTTATTATCGCAAAGAGTGCTCTTAAGGAAACTCCATAAGCCCGTGCGGTGTCTAGTGCATGCAAATAAGCGGCAGAGAGAGAATTCAAAGAGCTAAAAATTCAATTCAACGTAGCTTATATAATAGCATGTGAGGAATAACCATTTGACCAAATTTTGGATGTGTCAAAGAGGTTATGATGCAGGAGGAAAAGGAGACTAAACTACACTGGATGGCCAAGTGACACTGACATTGATGATCAGGCACAGAATCTGAGTAAAGTACACACTGTATAGTTTTCAGAGGTAAAATAAACATCAGTTCCCAAAATCATCAAGATGGGCACAAAAGCAGGAGGACTCCAGTGGAAAAAGACATTAAAGGTGGAGGGCAGACGTACTTACATTACAGAGGGACCTGAAAAAAGCTTCATGTTTCACATGTTATTAATTGGCATTAAAAAAAAACTATTGGTGCCTGATTTTGGTCTTTTAGAAGCCTTTGGCTCTTTAGACTACTTTTTTGTCTGGAGCCCTGAAACAAGCCACGAGGCCCGTAGATCTCACAGGATTGCGTCGAGGCACAGATCTGGGGAAGGGAACCAAAAAGGTCCTGCGGCTCTAAAAGGTCCCTTCATAAATGGAAGAAGTTGTGAACCTGCCAGAAGGACAACCATCTCTGCAGCACTTCACCAATCAGTCCTTTATGCTAGCGTGGCCATACGGAAGCCACTCCTTACTTGGAGTTTGCCAAAAAATAAACACCTAAAGGACTCTCAGGCCATGAGAAACAAGATTCTGTGGTCTGATAAAACCAGGATTGAACTCGCAAGGCACCGCTCATCCCTACGGTGAAGCATGGGGATGGCAGCATTATGCTCTAGTACACACACACACACAGGGTACATCCCCTCCTACACCAAACACACACTGTCCTACAGGGTACACACATACACCACACATGATCGTACAGGGTGTACACATGCGCACACATAAATCACACACATGCACTCGTACCAAAAACACAATTCTGTAAATCTGTGTGTTCTCTCTCTCTCTCTCCGTGTGTGTGTGTGTAG
>JAOUQW010000033.1:1347437-1362605 GCA_028565825.1 Olivaichthys viedmensis
TGTGTGTGTGTGTGTGTGTGTGTGTGTGTGTGTGTGTGTGTGTGTGTGTGTGTGTGTGTGTGTGTGTGTGTGAGTGTCTGTCTGTGTGTGTGTGTGTGTGTGTGTGTGTGTGTGAGTGTGTGTGTGTGTTAGGAAGAAATAAAATAAAGTAGTTGATTTTATAAAAAATATTCTTCTGCCTTTACAGGGTTCATGCGCAAGTCTGAAAAAAGAATCACATTTAAAAGTACTCATTTCCAGACTTTTTTGGAAACAATATGGATATTATGGACGTGGAGATTCTGTCAAAATCCGTCGTCTTTAGACTTTCCCCTTATTTTCCGCACTGATGCAGCCTCCTTAATGCATTTCATTTTTCCTCTTCGTAATACTGTTAAAAAAACAACATTTAAATTTAGCAACAGAACTGAACATAGAAAAATCTATCTGGAAAAGATCTTGCATACTTTCACAAAAAGGGGCAAGACCCCCCCCGCCTTGATTTAAAAACTGCAGTCGTGTGTGTCCCCCCTAAAGATAAACAGCAGAGTGCCATCTCCTGGAACATCATCGCAACTTCAGTGTAGAAAAATCATTTATAGTGCACACAACTGCATTACAGTCAGATTAAGAATCCAGGAACGTCTCATCATCACATGAAAGCATCATACAGGCTCAATAAGGTTTTTTAGTTTACAGTGAAAATGGGAATCAGTCGTTTTGTGTGATTTCATCCAAATAGAGCAGATAAAGTCAGTCGGCCATGTTGGAGTTACACCACTTTGTTCTGGATGGACCCGATCTCGTCGATCTGACACTCCACGACGTCTCCTCTCTGTAAGAGACCCAGAGACACCAAAATCAAGACATGTATAATCATATATACAGTTATTCTGCTCAAATATTATTCAGCCAATTTAGGAACAAAATAGTTTTATTGCACTTTACCATTTAAAATGAACACAAAAACGGTCTTTTCATTCACATTGTACATTATATGTAAATAAGACATGTCCTTTCATGGTCACATTAATTCAGAGGCTCCTTTAAAGGCTAAATCGAAACAATAATGGAGCTTGTCATTTAATAAATAAATAAAATAACTTTAGCTAATCTCACCAGTCGATCATGTTTGTTTAATTGAGGAGGACAAAAATTGTGATAATTAAATATATATATAATCTTTAAATAAAAACATTAATTAAATTTTTTTTTTTAAATCACCAAAATAATAATCAGCACTCACTACAGTTTTACGTTTTGTTCTTTCTTATAATTAAAATAATTATAAGAATGATATTAATTATAATTTTATCATGCTAACTGTTTTTGTTGTTTTTAGTACTCTAATTATTTGGATTTCAGATTTTTGTGAACAGAACTATGGAGAACCGCGATTCCCAACTTTACTCAAATAAAACATGTCTTTATTGTGAAGACGTTTGCTCATGAGAGCTTTACACTGAGAGCTCTGAAGGGTCCTATTCCGTAGGGCTCTAAAGTATCGCCCAATAACCGATTCCTCAACAAAGAACCCCATTTTTAGTACCGAACAGACACTATGCAGTGAAAACCTCCCCATGCCGTTACCAGGTTAGTTTACCAGTTACAGTTCATTTAGTTCCTTTTTTTTTTTAAGTAGCTAATTCAGCTAATTTACAAACACAAATGCACAAAACTATATGGTACCCGAGTTAGCGATAAATAACACGGAACACATAGCAGAGCGCTGACATGCCACAGCACTACTTTTGGCAAACGTTAATATGTTTTGTATTTGAACTTCACCTATATTTATAGGTAAACCTTGCCACAACAATTTTAACAGTGCAAAAAAAAATCTCAGGAGCAAAGTGTCCATCAGTTGTTCCTTTGAAAAATGACCGTTTTGAAGGGCCTTTCAGTTTGGAACGACTCTAAAAATGGCTGCCATGGGCGTTTCACCTTCAAAGTGCCCCGTGTAGGCTTCATCACTTCAGAATGGACCCCACCGTAAGAGTGAGACGGGCCACATTATCAGATGAGCAAAGTGGGACGACCCAACCGGGTAGTGGCATGGTCTGTATGTGAGCGGAGCTGTGAGTCATCAACCATGCTTGCCTGCACCCGTGTGGTTGCTTGTTACAGATGTGTATCGTTTTGCATTTGTGTTTAAAGCATGTTCTCTTTTTACGCCATATGCCTACACGTACTAACATCCTGAATTTCCTGCAAATGTAATCTTACAGAGAAATGTTTGTAAGATATTCAGTAATAGAGCATTTTTTTAATAATAACAGAATGAAGGCTGTTCTGGGATTTCACCTGCAGAGACAGAAGCAAGCGAGAGCCAAAGTTCTGCAGAAGAACCGTGACGAGTTCCCCAAGATTCTTGGAACAACCTACCAGCCGATTTCCTTATAAAACTGCACGACAGTGTGTAAGAGAATTGATGCAGTTTTAAAGGCAAAGGCTGCGAAACACCAACAAACTGATTTGTTTTAGTTTTTTACTGTTTGCTCTTTATAGTATTTTTTTTATACTCATTTATTTTTCGCGTTACAGAATTTCTTTACATTTGCCTAAGACTTTTGCACAGTGCTGTACGTACATGCATACATACATAGCTAATATAATTTTCAGCTTAAATGTAAAATCTTTGACCGCCCCATTACTTCTGGGACACCCAGTATACCGGACAATAGACATTACACGATACATATTACACAAATAGAAAACTATTTCAGCTACACTTCCACTTTGATAAACAATAGTCATAGTCAGATTTTCAAGTGGGCAGAAATGAAACGTGCTAATTGAAATGTGGCAACACGTGTTTTGTTTTTGTGTACACGCTCAAATTATAATTCTTGTGTCTCGAAATAATTTGCGCTTCAGTATGGTGTAAATTACATTCCTAATGACTTGCGATTGATGTCAAAGTCGTTTTGCAACAAGCAAATATTCGGCGTAAATGAAACGTGCCACATGGTGGCTGCCTGCCACTCCAGCGGGCCTGTGCCAAGTCTCCACGGTGCTGAACGACAGCCAACATTAACAGCATCTAATTGGGGGGAAATTAGTAGCATGATGAAAGTTTAAATTTAATCACGGTGGAGGGACAGAACAGAAGCGGCTGTTCTCCCTGCAGGACGCCGTGCTGCATACCAAATCTACTGTTAGAGACGAGAGGCAATCACGCTTCACAATGCATCCACTATCGGCTATTATGAGTCTCATAATGTGTTCGTCTTAGCTGCAGCCCTTTAGCACTTCACTTTGTTTTGAACGCTGCAATTATTTGTCAATTTGTCAGTGCCAGCGTCTCAGCTTGATCACTTGATCCGTAATGCCACGAGCACTCCGAGATGCTTTTAAGGTCGGCCAAGTGGCATAATTTGACCTCCTGTTTACACATTTTACACTGAATTTTGCCTGTAAAACACAAAAAGCTTTGTAAATGATCTGAAATATGTACGTGCGCACATGGGAGTCTTTACTAACCCAAAGGATGCGCTCATATTTCGTAGGATCCATTAAAGAAAATGTTTGATTACCCTTTTTATCGGACTACAAGGCGCATTTTTATTTCCCGTGTTGTGACGTGCATGTTATGTGTTTTTGCATTAGCCTCATTATAATATTTCCATGTGTTAATGTTTTGGGGGGGGGGTTTTACGGTAGGCGTGCTACTCGAGCAGTTACGGTACTTTGCTGCGCCATGTGATGACTGAACACTATAACATTATCTAACACAGGGATTAAGGTCAGGACTGTGAGGTTCAGCTCAGGAAACAATACAGCGCTGAGCTACAGCAACACTAACGTGACAAACACTAAACTACACCACACAAGTAGGGGGTCTGAAGTGCTGTTTTAGTGGCAGTACAAACATTGTGTGAAAATAAAAGTGCCTTACATTATAGGAGCAGTTTGTAATTTTATGAGCCCTCCGCTTTCTGAACCCTCCGCTTTCCTTGTCTATTTAACACCAGAACCGGTTCAAACGCAAAAATTAGCAACTGGGGCTCCCGAGTGGCGCAAAAATGGGGTAAATAAATAAATAAATAAAAATTAGCAACTGCTGGATTGCCAGGTCGGTTTTGAAGCCACATTTGGACAGTTTCATCCTCATTAATCGCGAACTACCTACAATTGTTAGGGATCTAGTTGTATGCAAAAGTTTCAGTCAAAATTGCATTGTACAATAGTTTTCCTGGAAGGTTTAATGTTACACTTCGTGTGCTGGTTTAAGAGAATAGAAAACACCTGTGTGCAAATGTCGGGTACAAAAGAGGCACGTGGCTCCCATTTGCAGGACACTTTCACAATTTAGCCAGCTAGATGATGTTGTTTAGATAAATATGAGTTTAGCTAACCTTTATTCATGCATGTGGGCATTTGACATGAGATTCTTCAACCAGACCTTTTATTAATAAATAAATAATTGCAAAAAAATTAAGCACAGGTGTTTTTTATGCATTGGAAAAATCCAATGTATGCGCCATGGAGAACACAGTGCAGCCGCTTGTGTAACGCAACGCTGCAAGACCAAGGAAATGAACTGTTTATTGATGTACCGCAATAACGCAGTCAGTGGCATCAAGGCCTAATAGTCCAGAAAATATACTTGTATTAACTTTATACAAGGTCTGATCAAAAAACTTCAGGACTTTGCATTTATTTTGAAGAATATTGGAAATGATTATTATGTCTTGCCTCCCTTTAAAGTAATTTCCCCCAACTGATCTAAATTTGTTCAAATGTTCCTGCCACAGTAGGAGAGAAAACTGGAACTGTTATGTGACTAATTTCTGCAATCACTTTGTGCCGGATGGTTGGGATGTCATCAGACGTGACAAACGACTTACTAAAGCAGTCACCACCAAAGGCAGTTCTTAACACTTGGCGGATATTTTTCCCAAAACTTAAATGCACACACATTGCTCCTCCTTTCTGTACATTTCCACAAGGTTCTCTATCACCGCGACAGATTTCTGTCATATCTTACAGAGGTTAGTTTTAAAGTCGACGTATATATTTGCAAAACGGCGTTTTCGGGGTAAGGGTGATATTGGAAAATGAGGGAAAACAGGCCTACGCAGTGTAAAAACAAAAAAGGTAGCTCCCAGAAGCTGAGCTCACCTTTAGAAAGACGGGTGGCTTTCTGAACACGCCCACTCCTGGAGGCGTGCCTGTTAGAAACACATCGCCTGGGCACAGGGTCACAAACCTGCATTAAACACAGATGAACATGGAGCTGAACGGAAGAGACAGAACACTGAAACCTGGACACTGGTCAGGGAAACACATGCCATACACCAGCATTTCTCACTGTGACTCAACCACTTTAAGCATTCAAGTACACACTGGGGTGCCATTTATTATAATATAGGTCACTTTGTAGTGGTACAATTACCCCTCCACCATGTCCATCAGTGGAAGTGAGTGTATCAGGAGTGTATCAGGTACAGCAGTGTTGCTGGGTTTTAAAACACGATATTCTTACTGGTCACTTTATTACACACATCTGCCTTGTAGGTGTACAGTTAGAGACTAAAGCTCGTGTTTTTCCATGCACAGTGTGTGTGTTAATCGTCCTCTATTTTTAATGGTGCACTGTTTCTCAACGCAGCAGTGACTGCTGTACCTGATGCACTCGTACCAGCACCACACACACCACCATGTCAGTGGCACTGCTGTACTGAGAATGATCCATTACCGAATAATATCTGGACACAGGGTAAAGAGGGTCTGATGCACTGGGCATAGCAACAAGACGGGCTACAATCAGTAATTGTGAACCAACAGCAAATGTGAAATCTTTAGGTAGGACATGTTCCTGGACCAACACACTCTCTAACCAATCACTGCCATCTGATGTCATCAGTGTGCTCCTCCTACTCCTGAGTCGCTTAAAAATGACCTCCAGTCAGCTTCCAGACTTTCTGTTAGCTCTGCATTTCAGGTCATCAAATTGTTGAAAACATTTACATGAGCCGTATTCAGCTGAAGTCAACCATTTAAGCTCAAGCGAGCACTCTTCGTAGTGCATAGCTAGCCAATGTTAGCTCAACAGGCTAGATAGCTACGAACACAAAATAGTAAGAGTACTCCTTTAAATGAATGATGAATGTGGTGCAGCTTCAATACTTTCAATAAATCAAGGTTGTTTTTTGGGGTTTCTGAAATGTTATATAGCGCTCCACGTTTTGGAGGGAACGTTTAAATGGCTCAGCAAATGTTAGCTAGCTACTCATACAAACTACTAAGAGTGCTTGTTTGGGGTTAAATAATCAACTGCAGTTGATTTTTGGGACCTGAAATGCAGAATCGCTTTCCTGTCTGGAAGCTGACTAGTGCGTCTGGGGGAGTAGGAGGCACACACTGGGGATTGGTTTAAAGGGATGATGATCCAGAAACATGTCCTACTTGAAAAAAATAATCACATAACTCTATGCCTAAAACGTGACCTATGTGGTAGTTTTACCTGATAAAATGGCCAATAAGTGTAGCTACAAGGTAGATCATACATCACCAAGTTTCAGCACATGCCTAACCACAATGCACATAACCATACAGGAGATACTTACTGCGAGACCCAGGCCACCAGCTTCTCCGTCTTGAAGATCAGCTGATTGGTGTTGCTGTCCTGAACTACGTCACCGTTAACCAGGCAACGGATCCCCAGATTGTGGACATCTAATTTCAAAATAGCACGTTAATCACTGTTACAGCTCAAACTGTGACTCGCAGCTCATTTTCCCCTAAGAGTTTTAGTTTCACACCAATTTTAGAGGCTCTAAAAATTCAAACTTCGTCATTAGACCCCTCCAACCTTTCAGTGCGTCCGTGGTAACAAGGGCTGGCCCTAATGGACAGAACGTGTCGAACGTTTTCCCCAGAAGCCATTGCTTGCCGTTCCTCTTCATCTGCCAGTCGCGAGCGCTGACGTCGTTGGCTACGGTGAATCCGGCAACGTGAGAGAGCGCGTCGTCCTCCTGAGAATAACAGAGGGAGCCAAAGTTTGGCAATGTTGCATGGTTTTCACCTCACCCCAAATGTAGTAGATCAGCTAGGACAAGTTTAGAGTCCGACGTTTGCTTCTTTAGTTTTGCACTGGAGCTTCGAGACTAATTCTACAAATCTGTCTCACCCAAAATCTTTTTTCTGTGAATATCTTCCTCAAACCACATCCAGGTCGTCAGTGATGTCACACACACATGCTGATGTGGTTTAGGACACAGTGTGACTTGCTGTCATCTATAAAAAGATTTAGGCATGTATTTAGGCTCAAGATTTTGGGTGAGACAGACTTCCATCACTTGTTAGCTAAATTAACCTGGTTGCTCCAGTGCAAAAAAAATAAAAAAATAAAAATCGGGCACCAAATGTATCTGGGCTTATTTCCTACATTTGGGGTAACTGAAAAACTGTGCCAATTTGATTTCTCGCCAAAAAATATGTTCAAACTCCAAGATTGGACGTAAACCCTATTTTTCCAGAAAGAATGGACCAATGAAGCTACAACCCAAACCAGCAACATCTGCCATATTTTCTGGACTATAAGACGCATTTTTTGCCCTTTAGCATTTTCTTGCATGAACTTAATTATAATATGCTCATCTGTTAGTGTTTTACGGAAAGGTAATTTAGTTAATATAGTGCTCATATAATATTGAAACTCCCGTAGCAGTGCTAGTGTAAATTAGTGAAGTGACCGTGATCTGACAAACAAAAGCTGCTTATAAAGCAAATTACAAGGTTTCAGCATTGAACATTTGCTGTATAATGACTTCTTGGTAATGATCGACTTAGACAGATATTTTCCAGAGGCTTTAATACAGCGCTGAACTGCGGCAACACTAACAGGACAAACACTAAACTAGAATTACACCAGTAGGGGGAGCTGAAGTGCTTTTTTTTCTATAATCAGGCAGAATTTAGGGGGAAAACACGAGTTAGTTCCAGCACACCAAAGATCTTGATTTCTCCCCATGAGGCTGCTCTAAAATCTTGAGTGTTTTTTCTTTTTCTTTTTTACTCGCCTTTATGTGCCTCCCCTTTTTTCCAATCACGAAGGCCAGCTCCACCTCCCAGTCCACCTCCTGGAAAAGAGCAAGGTTAGTTACTAATGTTCAGTAAAAAATTACTGCCTTCCAGATGACAAAACAGATGTTAAACCGAATGCTCACGCCTCTGATGAAATTTTGCAAATGCAGCCCTGACATGAATCTTTGCATTCATTAAATGAATTGAATGTTTCACAAATTTACCCCAAACATAGTGAATCAGCCCAGACGCATTTAATGTCCGACATTTACTTCTTTAGTTTTGTGCTGGAGCTACAAGTCTAATGCAGCTAACGCGTAATTTAACCTTATGGCCGCCAGTTTATCATTGTGCAAACTGCATGAATAAATCATCACACGCTTTAAACCGCGTCGAGTTGTTCGGTATCTCAAACAGACTTGCTCATGTGGTTTCTGACACACTGTTATCTATAAGAAATGGACAAAAGGATGTGTAGCACAGAGTTTGGTGTCGCATGAACATCAGACTCAGGACTCGAGTAGGAGGTGTGGCCCAATGTTTGAAGGTGGAATTGTACATTAGAAATGATTCAGGTGATAATATAGTTCCAATTTCATTTGTAAATTTCACTTTTTGAAACAGATACAGTGTGCGATAATTCAGACATTCAGTTTGCACGATGCTAAACTGGTAGCTATAAGCTTCCCTTACGTATTAGCTACATTAGCCTCATATCTCCGGTGCAAAACTTAAAAAAAAGCAAACGTCAGACACCAAACTTGGCTGATCGACTCAATCTCAGGTAAGGGGGGAAATTGTGTGCATTACATTTTTGGACAAACTATTTCTTGAATTCATTGTAACTGTCTCACTCAACTCAAGGATGCTAACTTTACGCAGCCTTACACTTTTAGCCACTGCATTAAAGCCTGTTTTAGCATCAGGGAATTCAGCAGCTCTACTCATAAGAAGGGTGCAAAGACATATAAGTAGCACATGCTGTCCAAGTTCAGATTGTTCATCCGAACATCGTTATGAAACCACAGCACGTTGGAAAAAAAAAAAAAGCAATCTGTAAAAGCTGTTGGTAAACTGGTTTCAGAAGTGAGACTATCTGTAAATGACGAGTCGTTTGTGACCTGACTCTCGTTCGGCAGGCTGATGTCGTCGTAGGGCCCCGTGATGGCCGAGGGGAACTTGCAGAAGATGATGGGCTCGGTGGGGATGGGAGCGTTCTGCTCCAGGCAGTGGTCTCTGTAGTTCATCCCCACACACACCACCTTGTCTGGGCCGGTGAGCGGAGACAGCAGCCGGATGTCGGAGCGAGAGAGCGCACACTCTGCACTGGACACGGCTCTGAAAGAGAGAGAAAAAGAGTTATACAAAGCTTGTGATGGACCAGTGAAGGTTGGAGAAGAGATGTTGCTCATTGTGCAGATGCAGAGCTTCAGGATGCTTTACATGTGGGCCTACAGATTAGACAGATAGATTTACTGTGTGTGTGTGTGTGTGTGTGTGCGCGTGTGTGTCTTAACTAACAGAGCCGATAACCGATTTAAAGGAGATGAAAAAAAAGAGAAATATCACCTGATATCATTTTATGGTTTTAATTAATCAAGGCTTTGCTGATGTGACTGTCAATTTCCCAAACTCAAATAAACAGCAGGCACTTGTAAAAAGTAGTCTCACAGTGCCGAACTCTTAAACAGGAGCAGATTTACAGTTCGCTGTCTGGCGTAACTGTCCAAGGATTCACCCGATCGTCAAGAAATCATGAGCTCGAATCCCGACGATGGCACGGCCGTCTCAGAGAGTGATGTGAACCGTATTCACACACAAATAAATCACTTCCTGTGAGTGTTTAGCTCCCCCTAGTGGCCTACAGTGTGGTTCTTGTTTAGACTAGTTTTATGTATGTGTTTTTACCTATAGAGCATTTAAAGAAGCATTATCAATGATTTATTAATGCTGTGGTACATTAATATCAGCCCATTTTATCAGGTAAACCGATATATTGGTCAGGTCCTAATGATCCTCCCTCACAACCTTTAGGAAATATCTAACGACTCGACTCTTTCAAGAGCGCTTGAGAGTACTAAATTACCCTCAGCACTCTGTCTGACTGTGTGTGTGTGTGTGTGTGTGTGTGTGTGTGTGTGTGTGTGGTGTGTGTGTGTGAGACCTCTTGAGGTGATCAATGACCCTTTATTGCTGGTGGTTAAGTGCATTACTCTGTTGCGAGTTAGCCTTCTTCTTGTAAGACTGAACTATTCCTAGTTTGACTGGCTGCTTTGTGAAGAGTGTGTGCATCACTCCTGAGTATCAACACTCGTGTTTAGTTTTTGGTTCTCTTGTACCACTTTTCCAGCGACACAGACCCGGTGCTGGTCCTTAAGTAAATGCTGGTCTGGGGAACCCGCAAACAGCTTTAGGGCATTTTTACGCTTGGCCTTAATACTTGATTTACACCACGGATCGATTCTGGGCTCATTTGGGGAACGGCGTCATCATCATCATCATCATCATCATCGCAGGTTTGTTTTAACTGAGCAATTCTATACGTCACTTCAGCAGTGAGCATTTTTGCAAAATGGGACACAACCGGTACATCGCTTTATTGTTCTTATTACTTGCTTTGGTCCCGCTACAAATATAAAAACTGTGGTTAAACAGCATTTAATGCTGCGGTTATTGCACATCCTCATGCAGGTGCAAGCGCTCGCACCACAAAGGTGAGCTCTTATGAACATGGGGTTTTTATAGCGTTAGGCCTGATACATTATCGTGATAACATGAGACCCATTACAGCACGACACGAAAGCAGTCAAATTCTGTAAGCGGATATGATTTGCATAGATTAGCATATTATTATCTGAAAACTGAAACAGTAAGTCGTGTGAAGAGTTGAATTAATCAGGTTATTCGACGCCCAGCTTTCCCACATGGTGCAGTTCACTGAGTTCACTTGTCATACAGTGACAGAACCCACATCAGCAAGTCTGTAAGAGATACTGAATAACCCGACAAAGCCGTTTAAGACAAAGGCGAGTGTGTGATTTAGACATGCAGTTTGCAGGATGGTGAACTGGTGGCTAAAAGGTTTTTTTTATATATATAGTGTATACTTGTTAACTACATTAGCCTCTTGGCTGATCGACTACATTTGGGGTAAGGTGGACATTCTGTACATTTAGATTTTTTGCAGAACTGTTGCGTTAACAGCTCTGTGTCTGGATTGGATTCTGTCTTACATGGAAGCTGTTTTGGATAACAGCGTCAGAAGTATTGAGCATGTTTAGCCACAATCTGTAATACAGTCTTTACATCTATTCATTCAGTCTGCCCTACCTTCGAGCGCACTCCATGCCCTTCTCTCCCAGCTCCAAAAACTCTCTCATGGTGGACGGCATGGACGAGTCAAACGCCTGCAGGTCGACGACGTTGCCGTGCTCTCGCTCCACACCGACCCGCACCCCTCCCTCGGCTCCCTGCCGGCAGAACTGGACCAGGCGCATGCTGGCTGAACTCAGGGTGCGTCTGGATGAGTCTACAGATAACACATGACTGAGTCTCCTCAAACTGATCCACGAGCCCCACACCACTCTCATCTACTCTCACACACACACCAATGAGGTGAAAGGACAGAGACAAAGAAGGGAGGACATCAGTGTCAGAAAAAGAGGGAAAGACGTAAAGTTTTTTTATGATTAAATTCTTTCGGAGGAGTTCAATTGAGTGCACAGACTGGTCAAAGAGTGAAAATGGTCAATCTGGTGGTTTTTTGCCCCATGCTTTTAAGAAAAGGGGAGGTAAAACTCTGATTCAATATTATCTCAGATTATCCAATAAGTGTTATTGCGTTCTAAAATATACGAGCCAATCATTTTCCAGTATGCAAATGAGGGAAGTTTCCGATTTGCATATTCACAGAATCTGGACTTCTTGATGAGGGTAAAAGCGTAGGCGCTTCTGTGCTAAATGATGGTGTCTAATGAATTTATTAGTCAATAGAAAAAGAATCATGGTCTGCAAAACAAATGTGGGGTGGCCTTAAAGATTTAGCCACAGATTTATTCAACCTCAGAGTGTGTGTAAAGGTGCTAAAAGGAGACTCTTTAGTGCCAGACTGTATAGGATTCTATGACAACACAAAAAGGCAATACTGAGCTGGAATGTATAGCGTGCTGCTGTATCGTTGCGTGTTGCACCATGGTCGTGTAGAAACGACATTTAATTTCAATGTATACGAGGTATATGGAGGAATGACAATAAAAACCTACTTGAACTTGAAAAGACATCTGACCCAGGGTCCACACCACCCAGTCAGACCAGTACAACTAGCCCAGTGAATGAAACCCAGCTAATAGCGCTGACACCCTTTGTCATAAAGGTCATACTGAGTTATTTGCAAACTGCAAACTGTTATTGCAGGGCTGGTCGGCAGGGGTGCAGCCGGCAACTTTATTGACCAAGAGATGGTCAAAGAACTAGGGATTAAGCAGAAATGCCTAGCTTCCCCACTGCATGTCAACACTCTTGATGGTCAGCCCGTTGGAAAGGCCATAGTCACTCACAAAAGTTTCTTCTTCATTCAGAATAAAGGAGGTGGGCTCCGCCCATGCATAGACTATAGAGGTCTGAACAACTTCACTGTAAAGTACCGTTATCCTTTACCCCTAGTGCCCTCTCCCCTGTAGCAACTTCGTCAAGCCACCATCTTTACTAAGCTGGACTTGAGAAGTACCTACAATCTCGTACGGATAAGACAGGGTGACGAATGGAAAATGGCCTTCAGCACCACTTCAGGGCACTTCGAGTACTTCGTCAAATTGTATGGACTGGTAAACACTTCCTCCATGTTCCAAGCCCTCGTGAACGACGTCCTAAGGGACACCCTGGGAAAGTTTGCAGTTGCTTACATAGATGACCTCCTGATCTACTCAAATTCAGAGGAAGAACACCAGAAACATGTCAAACAAGTTCTTCAACTCCTGCTCGCAAACAACCTCTTTGTCAAAGAAGAGATATGCGAGTTCCATGTCCCCAAGGTAGCTTTCCTGGGCTACATAATAAGTGCCGAGGGTATTTTCATGGATGAAGAGAAAGTAAAAGCAGTCACTACCTGGCCCATGCTCCAAACCATTGAGGAACTCCAGAAGTTCTTGGGGTTCACCAACTATTACATCGATTCATTAGGGGTTTCAGCACCATAGCAGCCCCCTTAACGTCCCTGCTTAAAAAACAGAAACGAACCTTGGCCTGGTCCCAGATGGCTGAGAATGCGTTTACCAGACTGAAAAAGGCTTTCACCTTGGCCCCAATACTAAAACACCCTGATCCATCTATGCCCTTTATAGTGGAGGTGGATGCCTCCGAAACAGGGGTAGGGGCCGTGGTGTCACAAAGACAAAGAGCGCCGTAAAAAATTTACCTAGTGGCATTCTTTTCATGGAAGTTAAATTCCTGCAGAGAGAAATTACGACATAGGGAACCGAGAACTCTTGGCTGTGAAGAATGGCCAACCATAGGAACTTGGAGTACCTAAAAGGAGCTAAGAGGCTCAATCCCAGGCAAGCAAGGTGGGCTTTATTCTTCTCCAGGTTTCAATTCACCATTTCCTACTGACCCGGCACAAAGAACACAAAAGCTGATGCTTTGTCCCACTTGTACCCTGCTCCAGAGAAAATCCTGCAAGATACATGTTTCGTAGGAGCTGTGGTTTGGGAAGTAGACCGAGAGATCACCAGGTCACGAGGAGAACACCTAGCTCCGCCTCAGTGTGCCATTGGAATTCAGAGATCGGTTGATCACTTGGGCACAGTCGGCCCTTGCCACAGAACATCCTGGGGTAACCAGAACACACCAGCTCCTAGCATCCAAGTATTGGTGGGAAACCATGGTCACAAATATACAGAGGTTCGTGATATCATGCTCAGTCTGCGTCAGCCAAGGTCCCTCGCACCATGCCATCTGGGAAATTAGTTCCCTTGCCCATTCCTCACAAACCCTGGTCCCATTTAGCCATTGACTTTCTGACCGATCTGCCCCTTCTGAAGGAAAAAACACTCTTCTGGCCATCATCAACTGTTTCTCCAAGTCCTTACGACTCCTCCCCCTCAATACTCTGCCCACAGCCTTTGAGACCGCAGAATTTATGTTCCAGCACGTATTTTCCAATACTTTGGAATCCCTGAAGATATTATGTCAGATCGTGGTCCCCAATTCATTTCCCATGTCTGGAGGGAATTAATGGAAAAGATGGGCATGTCAGTCAGTCTCACATCAGGGTAACATCCACAGTCCAATGGGCAAGGAGAGAGGGCCAACCAGGAGATTGGAAGGTTCCTCGGAACCTACTGTGCTAATCATCAGGAGGATTGGGCACGATACCTTCCCTGGACTGAGTATGCCCAGAACTCCCTCCGACACTCCGCCACCCAACTCACTCCCTTTCAGTGTGTGTTGGAGTATCAACCACCACTTTACCCGTGGAACGCAACCGAGACCAACGCCCCAGCCCTTGACGAGTGGTTTCGGAGGAGTAAGGAGGTGTGGGAGGACACGCATCAGAGAATAGAACAAGCTATTCAGTGAACTAAGGAGTTTGCCGACAGGCAACGAACAAATCAACCAGGGGATAGGGTATGGCTCTCTACCCGAGACCTCAGAAAAGAACAGAGTTAAAACCTCAGTATGTCGAGCCAGAAGAGAAAGAAACTTTCAGCTGCAGATGTTTTGCAGCACAAGTGTACAAAACAGAATTGATCTTGGTCTACCGTATCTGCTGGTCTTATGATGTGTAAACGTTGTGGCACATTAGAAAGTCTTCAGCCTAAAAATGTCTTTTTCTGCTGAGTTGACTATTTATTAGTAATTTATTAAAATTGAAGGCTTGATTTAATGAGAAACAGCCAGACAGAACCTTATAAAACCAAACTGTATTTGAGCTTACAGAATAATAAGGTTCTGTCTGTGTTTGGCCAGTGTTCAAAAATCCACTTTAAAATTGTCTCAGAATTTTGATAATATAAATTTGAAGTAACCTTAAAGTGTCTGCCTTGTTGAGATGTAAATGTACATTATAGTACTGTACTTTAGGGTTTTTCTAGCTAGAATGTCAAAACTTTGAAGCCCCATATCTCAGAACGACTCTTCACCCAGATAGAACCTTATAAT
>JAOUQW010000033.1:1371535-1386438 GCA_028565825.1 Olivaichthys viedmensis
AAAAAATGAACTCAATCTACTGTAGAATAAGTCTGTAATGCAATGAAACGTGGAGAAGGTGAAAGGGGTGTGCAGACTTTCTGGCTTGACTGTAAATAAGGGGCAAAATGATACATCAATATGCAAGTATACCGTGATTGTCACGCGCACGCCGCCTTGCGCTGCAGTGTGCGTTACTGCGCATGGCGGTAGCTACGACGATGAGCACCACGCACTTTGTGTTTGTTTGTTGGTCCTTGTCTCGTGATGTGATTGACCCCACCTGTGTCTCGTTCGTCTCCTTGATTAGTGTGTATAAATATCCCCGTGTGCCCATCCTGCTTTGTCCTTTGTTACATGTCTGTAATGGTATATGCTTCATTTGAGTTCGTGTGTTGAATAAATGTTTGTGAGAAGTGGCTTTGCACCTGTGTCCTGCCTCCCCGCCGCTACACCGTGACAGAACAAAGGACCTTAAGGATGGACACAGCAAGCCGCACCACGAGGGCAGCCAGCCTGGAGGAGCTGCCTGAATTCGCGGTGCATCAATGCTGGTTCGATGACACCGTGGTCACTGCGTTGGGGCTGCCCCTCGTCACCTGGGAAATGAAAAGCTTGGCCATGATCCACCAGGAGGGTGAGGAGCGACGGGCCCGGCTTGACATTCTACGCGCTGCTGTGGCCAGCCATAGAAGCTGCTTGGCACCGAGCCGCAGAGGACGTTATCGCTCTGCCCCGGGCTTCGGGGACAACGACGTTGCCCTACCTCCTGCCCCTGCGCGCCTGTGCGGCCGAGGTCGTCGCTTCGCTCCCTGACTGCACTGGGGAGGGTGGTTGGTTCCCCGTGCAATGCCGGCCTCCGAGCACCCACCCGGACTTGGATTTTGAGCCCATGGGCCCGGGAACCCCCTCTTGAGTACCAATGTGCGTGGCAGGAGCCGTGCATTAGAGGGGAGGTTCTGTCACGCGCACGCGCTTTGCATTTATGTTTGTTGGTCCCTGTCTCGTGATGTGATTGATCAATATCCCGCGGTTATTTTACACAGTACAAAATGAAGATATGTAGATAGTTTGATTGACTCGATTTCACACATTTAAGCATAAACATGGAATACTGATAAATTTTCATGTCCATTGAATGTGTGCTTGTTAATGGCTAATACATGTTAAATACAGTGCCACTGGACATAATTGAGCTCCATCATCATGGTTATATCGGTAAACTGTTGATGTGAGGAACAGTAATGAAAGCTAAGCAGGGGGAAGGTGAATCCCACTACGTGAGACCAATAAATTGTAGCCCAGTCGTTAAGGTTCTGTGCTAGTAATTGGAAGATTGTGAGTTCAAATCCCAGCACTGCCAGAGAGACGTCCTTAAGCACTTAACAGAATGGTTCAGCAATTTATTTTAAATTTACATAATTTTCCCTTCGCCCAAAATGTAGTAATTAAGCTAAGATATTTTTTGTGTCTGACATTTGCTTCTTTAGTTGGCCCTGGAGCACAGAGGCTAATATAGCTAGCAAGTAATGGAAGCCTGTGTCACCCAAAATCTTTTCTGTAAATATCTGCTTCAAACCACATCCAGTTCTTCAGTGGTGTCACACAGACGTGCTGATGTGGTTTAGGACACAGTGGGACTTACTGTCATCTATAAACATGAACAAAACCTCACCGTGTAGCTGAACACCGGAACGTTATGGAGGCGGCCATCTTGGACAACTTTGAAGACGGAATTGTACATCCAATCAGCTATGTATTACTGTGTGACAGTGGTTAGTGTTATAGAAGTACAGACAATACTCAGAAAAGTGTGCCATGACAATTTATCATGACATCATATGATCAAATTGCCCACCACGTACCACTTGCACATTAAAGGAGAGTTCAGACCATCTTTTTGCCTCGCTAACGGAAAGCAGGCGATTATGGCCGGTCCTGGTGTGATGCAATTTTGAAGAGAATGTAGTGGTTCAGTGAAGAGTGAACATTATGAATACAGACTACTGCCCCCTCCTGGTATGGAGAGCTATTTGCTTTCACGCAGGCGTAGACCGTATGCCACAATAGGACAATATTGCACCATATCAGATAACTGATAATCGGCACATGTCTAGTGCAGAGAGGAAAAAAGCCCACGCTGTGAGTGACTTATGTTACGAAATTGCTCTCTGCTGGTGCGGTGGCCTGCTGAGTTTTATCTGGAGCACCATTCCCTGTGTGTGCATGCTCCAATGCGTACACATAACATGCATATGTGTGTGTGTGTGGGTGACTTTGCTCTGGGCCGTGGGTCTTGGCCTTGCTCCAGTACAGCCGTGATTACGCCCCGGATTTAGATTTGGATTGTAATGGAAAAAAAACAAACTCATCAGTCCCCAGGTTTTTTTTTTTTGAGTCTAGCGCCTGCTGCCTAGTTCCCGAAGTGCACTCTCGGCTACAATCTGTGCCCTCTGAAGTGTTCATCACGTCCCCGGAGAAGGCCAGTGAGAAAGCGTGCAAGTGAATCATTTTGACGCTAGTGCTAGACTAGCTGTTTCTGGAATTATGATCCTTCTTCGTATTTTAGTTTATGTCGCAGTATTCTTTTGTCCATTTGTCACGTTTTCTCGCAGATGAGAAGATGTTATAGCGCGCTTCACTGTTTTCGTGTCTGAGAATGTGATGATGAGCTCTTGGCTTTTTTTCTTTCTTTTTTTTTTTTTACACACACCATATGTTGTCGCAGGCTCGTTTGGTTCCTGCTAGTCTTAGTGTAATGACACTGTCTGAGAGTGTGTTGCGTTGCGTGGAGGCTTCAGGAGTCTGGGCGTCTGGGGGTTTTTCTCTAGTGATCAGACACAGATGAGGAACAGCTGTTCAGAAGTTAGTGGAACACTGGTATCATAATCAAACGACACCAATCACTTCAATGACTAATAACACAATGCAGTGCAGGTCTTCAGTTAACTCAGTTAAATACCCTTAATGTGTGATTTCATTTTGAGCCATGAAAAATAATCTATGTAGGATAATAAATTGTTTAATATGTTTTAAATGCTCAAGAAACTACTAAAATCTTTACGTACCCTAATATAAATGGCCAGGATCTATGAATGTACATGAATATGCAATTTGGAAACTTCCCCATGTCCTCCTGCCATCCCAAACATCTCGTCGGCTAGCTAACTGCTAGTAACCTAGCTCATATTTGTCACAGGTTGACGCGAGTGGCATTTCGGTAACTAAGTTTCGATTTGCATCGTCATATTCTCAGCGATTTACTTAACAGCAGCCAAACCTGTCAAAATATATCATAACAATCAAAACTGTTTTGTTCATCACTTACATTAACTAAGACAGCTAGCTAGCTAAGCAGGCTTTTTTATTTATTTTTATATACATTTTAGCAAATTGGCTTTTAATGAACCGTACTTACAGTATGGCTGCAGTTAGCATTTAGAACAGTAAGTATCAGTTAAAAGGTGGTAAAGTCAGTGAGCTGAAGCTAGCTGCTTTGAAACTTAAAATCCAAACAAATAACAGCCCCTCCCTTCTGTAGTCCATCCAAAGCCACGCCCTCAAAACACATGCACGCTCGCTGAACGCGTAAATGCTAGCGCGACAGGCGGAGCTTTCTGAATTGATGGGCAACATGATTGACAGGCAAGTAGAGACGCCTTCTCGTCCTGATTAGTTGGATGGTAGTGGTCCACATCATGTGTTTTTTCCACCTGTTCAGAGTCCAGGGCCAGAATTTGAGGAGAACGTTGCCAAATATTACAAAAAGTGTTCTGACTTAAAAAATCACTTTGAAGTGAAGGTGTGGCCTCGTGATTTTGAGTTGTACCATTATCAACCATGAATTTTCCTCATCCTTTCACCTCTAATACATAGAAGATAGACACAGGTTTTCATTCCATTGCATAATTTCCTGTTTTAGCTCTGTTAGCTCTGCACTAAGGGAGATGGTCAGTAAACAGCAAGGGCCTGAGTTTATGATTAAAATCCCACCATTTCATCCCGAGGCCTAATTGATTCTAACGGCCACTCTGATCAATCTCATTTCACACATCATTATGTCAGAATAAATATTGTCCCTCTGCGCCTCTGGAGAAGCCCGTCTCCTTTTTGCGCCTTAGCTTTTCTTTTTATATTGGTCTTTGAACCGAGTCTCCTCTGCTGTTTGTCCTTGCAGCTCCAGTCTCCTGCTATAGGGACTATAGTGTAAATGAGTCAGCCTTGTTTTCTCCCCTGCACGTTCTTCTTTATCCTCACTCGCTGACGTTTGTCTTTGCTACAGCTCGTTTCCCATGATGCACTGCTGTGATAGGAAAGGAACGGGCCGTTTTGAAAATTCCCTCCATCATTCCTTTGGTCCCAGTGTTTCTGTTTTTTTCCTGCAGCTCCATCACTTCCTGTCAGATCCAGAGTAGCAGAGGCTAATCGAATAGCATAGTCGTAATGGGCCAGATTTAATTGACCCTGGCCTCATATTAAAACCAATTAGGATGGAAAGACGAGCGCACATGCCTTGTGAATTGACAATCTCTGTTCCGGCAGAGTTTCTGGACAAAGAAGTTTGACGTGTGTTAAATCAATTAATCAACAAAATACGAAATGTACACAATTTTACCCCAATGTATCAGCCAAGACATGTTTGGTGACACTTGCTCTTTTAGTTTTGCACTGGAGTAATCTTTAATTTTCTTACATTTTATTTTCATTACTTTATATGAGCGGTGGCATGATACCACTTTTTCTTTTCTGATATCGATACTGAAACCTTGGGTATCGGCCGATACCCATACCGAGCCGATTAAAAAACGTTGGATACCAAACATGTCTTGGCTGATCGACTGCATTTGGGGGAAATTAGATTTTTTTTTTTTGTCAAACCATTCCTTCAAGTGCATGCGTGTTTTTGTTCTTTGCTGGACTTGGGACAAGTGGACCAGGACAGAGGAACATTCACACCGAGTCAAACAAGGCTTTTTTACCTTGTCGCTCAGACTCTGCTTGTCATAAATGATCAGGCTCTGCTTGTGCCCATGGTTGATGTGCAATGCCTCTTTCTCTCTCTCTCTCCTTCTTTCTATCACTTTCTCTCTTTATTTCTGCCTCTCTCTACATATTTCTCTCGCTTTCTCTTCGCTTCCCTCTCACCTTCTCCTTCCTTTTCGGCCGCTCAGGATGGCCCGTGTCCAGACGTCCGTTAGCGTTGCACACGTTAGCATGTTTTGGCAGGCCTCATGGGTTTGCTGGTGCTAATTGCCCCAGGCGGCTGGTGGAAATGTGCAGCTGGGGGTGATTTGAGCTTATAAATAACCTGCCTGGGTTTCTCTGGAGGCCAGTACAGCGCTTCAACATGCAGCTTCTCAGTGCTCACACACACACACACACACACACACACACACTCTCTTCCTGCTTTCTTTCTTCAAAAGCGCTCAAGGTTATCATTACCTGCCATGAGCTTTCTCTTAAATACAAGCAAGTTCACAGTATGTTATATTGGCGTGACTGTATTAAAGGTATAATCAGCAATTTTGACGTTAATTAGCGGAAGCTAGCTGTTTTAAAACTCAATATCAAAACATACATCCCCTTCCTTCAGTGTTCTTTTCAAAGCTACGCCCCTAAAGCATATTGCACTTGCGCTGTCTAGGTTAAAACGCCTGAATGCTAGTGCAAGACAAGGAACTTTCTGAATCGTCAGACAACATGATTGACAGGTAAGTAGAGATCCTTGTCCGGATTGGTTGGATGTTGGCGGTCCATATTAATTGTTCTTTTTCTCCCGTTTACAGAGCCAGAGCTTCTCCTCTGAGCAGATATTTTATTGACAGTCAGATTTAAGTCAGATTTTAAGTTCTGACTTACAAATCGCCAACCCCACCTTTAAATAACAATGTAGCCAAAGCAGAAGAAAGAAAAACTATAATAATAATAATTAATTCATGAAATAAACATATATGGAGGTGTATGAACACATGTAAACAACACTAGGTCTACACAATATATTGATCTTGAATCATTTCTCGCTATAGTGGTCGGTGCAATGTCACGTGCAATAACCAGATCAGCACTTTCACGGTCTGTATTTCACAGAAGCACATCGGCCAATCACAGCTGTTTCTCGATGAGAGTTCTGACAAATCACAGGCAATCTCGAGATCTCCTGCTATATTATGACTTGTAATGCGCTACACGTTAGCTTGAGTGCCAATTCCTGCATGAGTCCTGTTTTTTTGGACTATTCATTTTGCACTTTGTAATTTTCATGTTCTCATATTTATTTATCGCTCTGTATGTCGAACAAACAAGCATCCGAAGCCGCATCTCTTCTCCCAAAAACCTCCATCCTGGAAGAAGTATTTGGGAGACTGCTTATAGTGGAAACCATAAGAGGTGGAGGTCAAACGATATAAGGGTTACAGATGGCATTCCTGTGGTTGCACATCCAGGACGGTGGAGGACCAACAGAAATAGATATCCCCATTTTGCTACACGTGTGTGAAGATACTGTACATCTGCATCAGCATCAGTCCCTAGTGAAAAATAGTTCCTCCACCGCAGTGGGTGTAGACTTTCGGGAAACGATCTCGATAAGCTAAACGTGTTGTAGAAATGACATGGCGATACAGTGAACTCATTTGGTGTACATAGTGTACACTGATCTCGTCTGGTCGGTTTGTGTCGATGTGCTCTGTCTGCAATTTCATCCCGGTTTCAAGGCCTTAATGTGGGTCTGAAAGGGTTAAATAAAGGAAACGTGAGTGTAATTATTTACCAAATACCATGAGACATACAGTATTTTTCTATTGAAGCAAAACCACATCAAATAAAACCAATGCCATGACCCCAAAACGGTGATGCAAACCGAGCCACGAAGTCCCACCCCACCCATGGTCATGCAGCTCTAACTATTACACACACACATAGACACACAAGCAGTGGGCATGATGGGAGTGTATGAGCTCCAAAAATGACCTTGTGTGTGACTCGTGTGCTGCTTTGTATTTGATCTACTGAACCCACAGCCTCCGGACGTTAGAGAGGAAGATTCATACGGGGGGCAGGGTTTCCCTCTGCCCTCACACACAGACAGGGCTTTAGCTGATGAGAAATGATACACACACACACACGTATATAGATGTACACCATGTTCAAAAATGGTGAATAATCCATTTTAAAAGCTGTTAAATAGAAGCATAATGTAAAGATTTAAATGGGATTACTTTCACAATCCGAATCTTTGCCTCATCCGAATCACAGCGCTCGCAATTCTTGTTCTCACTGTCTGTCTATTAAGGACATTTAGAGGACATTCTGCATAAACTGACTGAATTTAGAACCTTGAACCTTGAAACACCTAGCTACTTGTTAGGCTTTTCCAGGACTCATAAGCTTCTCGTTGTTATGGTAACGTCGACACTAAACGGCACTCCGCATTGACGAAAATCTTTGCATGTAAACGCAGGCTGTGTCCAAAAATAAATGGCGTGCTTGTATACTGTACCAGTATATACTGTATACTACATACTATTCATTTTAGTAGTATGCAGTATAGTATGCAGTATGCGGGAATTATCATTTGGTTTACTGCAGTCATGTGACCACCTGTCAGTCAAATTCACTCGTGGATGCGGTTCCCTCAGATTTGCCTCAGACTGCTTTCATTTTTGTGCACTTAGCCAATAGCTAACATTTTGTCCTGTGTCGAGTATTAAGCTGTCACAGCCAGTTTAAAAAATAAAAAAAAACAATTGAAGAAAACGCTGATATTAAATGCATTAGTCAATCATTTCCAAAAGTAGTTTTATTTATACTGTAATAAATTCATACATAAAAGTACACACAGAATTAAAGTAAACCCACGTTCTTTTTACACAAATTAAACAATACATGATGGAATTATAAGGTTTTATCTGACAATTCTGTGATTTTAAGATATTGATCCATTTGATTTTAACCCTCAATAAGGTTAAAACAGATACTTTCCAACTTCATATATTTTTTTAATACTTTTAAGCAATATTGGGGTGTAAAACCTCTCACACATATTCATTGGCATGGACATTTTATATTATATTTGTAACATTAACTCATTCTGGGCTCTTGTAATATTAATCATTTTCTCATCTACGGATGAACCGGATGAAATCGGTGCTGGATGTCACTGCACTTTTCTGGTGTTTATTTTTTTGACATTTAAAGTAAATAAAGTGTTGCATTGTGGGATACGGTGTACCACAAAGATAGCACTGGCAGCGTACTGAGAAATGTCATTCGGGTATCTTCATGTTCATGTTCTCATACTGTGTAGTACACACTGCGTTTGGCCGGGGTTTAGTATGTGAAGTATGTATAGGATGCCTTTTTGAACACAGTCCAAGCCAATGTTCATTGCGGTCATCTTTTAATGAGTAACGCCTGACGTTAACTCGATGAATACGCTCCTCTATAAGTTATCAGAACACACTTTATGGTAGTAAAGAATGATGTAATCTTAGTTGAGAAATATGGTTAATATAATAACTGATAAAATAAAACCATTGACATGCCATGAAACACATGGAAGTTTGTGCACACACATTTATCCACGCCCCTCACACGCACTAGTCTAATTTTAGCAGTGCTGAAGAGTCTCGCCTTGATGACCGTGTATCTGCAGTGTAGCGTTTCCAAGGCCTATTAGCGACACAAAGCCGCTCCCCGATTCCACATGAGCGCCGCCATGAATTAGTAAACGCTGCTGTTGCTCCTCCTGCTTCCTGTGCTCGAGCTAACTGGCTAAGGGCTAACTGACAGATACACAGGGGGGGGTATGTATGTTTCTTATCATGTGATGGTGGAGGGAATGTCTTACTGTAGGTATCTGGGGCATTCATTTGAATGTCTTGCTCAGGGTTTATATTACAGTTTCTTTATCGGTGTGTATATGGATTGTTGGATTACAGCATGAGGTTCATATTAGTATTTTAAAGACACCGTTTACATATTTTGCCCCTGACCCCGAATGTAGTCGATCAGCCAAGACATGTTTGGTGTCCGATGAAACTAATGTAGCTAGTAAGTAATGGAAGTTTATCTCACCCGAAATCTTTTCCGTAAATGCACATATACTTGCTTCAAACGATATTGTGAAGCTACAAATCAAAAAATAGCAGGGATAGTTCACAAAGTCAAAAGTGCAACTATATTATCATCCGCATCACTTCCAGCTATACTCTACAATTCCGCCTTCAAACTTTGGGAGGCAGGGCCTACACTCTCAGAAAAAATGGTTTTAACTTTGTCAGTGGGGTGGTAACCACAAGTGTACGTCTTTGGTACCTTTAGTATGTATCTTTTACCTGGGAAGGTGCATATAGTGTACCTTTAAAGCTTTACTCTAAAAGCGAATTAAAGGTACAACTGTGGATCCAGATCCAATTATGCACCTTAACTAATTTTTAAAGGTACACTATATTCACGTTTCCATGTAAAAGATGCATAGTAAAGGTACAAAAGATACACCCCTTCGACAAGGAAAGGTACAGTTTAGTAACTTTTTTTCTGAGAGTGTAGGGGTCACAATGATACCAAACTGTGCTGAGAAAGAAAAAAAATTCCAGTTGTCCAATATGGCTGCCTCCATAACGTTACAGAGCTCAGCTACATGATGAAGTTTAGTTCATGTTTATAGATGACAGTAAGTCACACTGTGTCCTAAACCATATCAGCACGTCTGTGGGACATCACTGAACAACTGCATGTGGTTTGAGGCAAAGATTTACATAAAAGATTGATTTTGGGTGAGATAGACTTCCATTACTTGTTAGCAACATCAACCTTGTAGCTCCAGGGCAAAACTAAAGAAGCAAATGTCGGATACCAAACATGTCATGGCTGATCGTAAGTGGAACATTGTGTACATTTGATTTTTCGCCAAACCATTTCTTTAATAACTCTGTTAGTGTTCATGTGGGTGAGGAGAATCTTCTATAGATATCTGAGATGCATGTTTATATGGTAAATAGGCACGTGCGAATAATCGATCATACAATATAATAGAATATTCAACACACTTCAAAACTACCGTTTCATTCTTTTCAAGAGGAAGCAGGAGGTAAACAGCATTTTCAGGCAGCATTTGTGCTCCTGAGATAAAATCTGTCTCATTCAGAAGGACAGCTGTCTTTTCTCACGTTCCTTGTTTTGGACAGGAGCATCGTATGTGTCCTTTTCAGATTCAATCCTTCTCTCTAAACCGTAATAAAAGGTTAGGCAATTACTGTGATATAAAAATGTGATATTGGCAGATGCCTAACGGCAGTTGCTCGGTAATTGAGTGTAGTCGTGTGGGTGTGACTGAATCAGTTTACTTCAGTAATAGAGTTCATACGTTAAAGAGATTAAATCAGCTGGGTAGGGCTGCACACAGATTCTGATCGGGGTCAAAACTTTTTCTTCCTGAATTAATGATGTAATCGACTATGATATTGGTGAGCTTAGCTAAAGTTACCTACTGATATTGTTTTTATTGACTGTGGTGTGTTAAATGATGAGCTCCACATTCATATGTTTGGTTGCAGATTATGGTGACACATTTATTCATTTATTTATTCATTCATTCATTCATTCATTCATTTATTTATTTACTTAAATCTTAAAAGGGTCTTATTCTGATTTTAATATTTGTACATGTGAAGGAATATGTATATATACACAGGGTTTGATAAGGTTCTATATGCCATTCAGTCTTAACCAAGATAGAACCTCATAATACTAAGGTCATGTAATGGTACTCTTAGACCCAGGCCTTTTTGTACTAGAGTGAGGATGTTTTCCATAGAGATAGATAGCTAGGTTTGGGCGATATAACAATTGCGATATGTATTGAAATCAAAAGTTTTTTTGACATTGATGAATAAGTTTAAGGTATTTTCCATAAAATGGTTACACCGTTCTGTCCTTCAATCCGGTAGCAGCAGCATTTCTATTTCCGTCCACTATGTGGCGATGTGCGCATTTTACTCCACAGCCAGAAAGGGAGACAAAATCTAGCCATGCACTCGTAAACACACAGTAAGTGCAATAAAGTGTTGATATGAGGGCACTAGCTAGCCAGCTATCCTGTTATTATAACAAGAAAGTTTTTATTCTTGTCATTAAAAAACACCAGAATAAGCCCTTTTTTAGGATTCAAAATATTATTCTTAATAATATTAAAATCGAGCATCAGGAAATACACTTAAAAATTATCAATAAATATCGATATCAAATAATATGGAAAAGATATGTTGTAAGAATATTTTTGGCCATATCACCAAAAAATATCATTGCGTTAAATGTAAATAGTGTTTTTAAATCCAGATCAAAAACATACTTGTTTAACCTGGTCTATTCGTAGTTATTGGGTATTTTATTTTAATTATTTATTTAATTTAACATTTGTAGTCCTTTTCATAGATGTGTAGTTAATTCATCAATGATTGTAGACAACGTCATTAAGGTGCTTGTGTCACGTGCACGGCTGTACTCGTGACCTAGGGTGGCGACCGCCGCCACGTGCACGACCACGCACTTTTGTGTGTGTGTAATATTCCCTGTCTTGTGATGTGATTGTCCTCACCTGCATGTCGTTTGTTAGTGATTCGTAAGTGTTTAAAAAGCCCTCTTGTTTCCGTCCAGTTTGTGCCTGATTGTTTGATGTTACGTGTGTTTGTGTAGTTGATGTATGTGTAGAATAAATGTATGTTTAATGGAAAACGGCTTTGCACTTGTGTCCTGTCTCCTGCGCTAAAGTGTGACACAAATCAACCCAAATATTCTTGGTTTGGCCACTTACTGTGATGTGACTAAAATGCGCCATGACCTACCAACTTCTTTTTTCCATTTCAAAAAAGGTTCAAAGAAATGACAGAGCAAATGTAGTTCAGTAAGTATTATATTTAATGGCTTGGCAGTAATATGTGGTTTGGCACGTGTACCCCATTAAAAAAGTGCAAACAAGCTATATAATAAAGTATCTAGGCTTATTAATGCTCAGCCTCATTAAATCAAGGCATGTTGTGTGGAAGGCATTGAAATACTGATGTAATAGGACCGGAAAAAGAAGGATGTTCAGTTTGTTAGGCCTACCAGATGCTGACACTGCCGATTGAAGGAGCAAAAATTGGTAGATTTTACAAGCTCCAAGCACCACACAGCATTTGGGTGGGAGCTGGTCAAACGTACAGATACATAAGAAAAAATGCTAATTTCATCCTATTGGCACTATGCTTCAGGACATATTAGCATCTTTGCTAAGAAATCCTGAATGGTAGACTAGTATAAAGGAGTGTGTGGTGCTTTCACTGTAGGACAAATGTAATCAGACTCTGAATACCTTAGAGTTTATTTAGGACCTTATCAGCGCCTAACACGTACACACGCACAGTATGTATGTAGATTTATCAGAGAAAGTGGAGGCCTTATGTCAAACGCTTTCAATAGTTCTATAGTGAACAGAATCAGTGGCTCAGTAATTTATGGCCTTGAAGTTTTCACAAAGAAATGTTTAGGGTGGAATGGTTGGGATTGTTTTACGACTGTAATACGGTTAAATTAGTTACATAAGAATTTGTTAATGTGACTTTATAGCTAGATATTTTGACTCTATGGTATATCCAGTCTATGAGCAGATCATACTACTAGTTATGTTATACCATTTATCTTTTGCAGACAAGACTAAACATTTTAGCTCTTGACTAAAATTTGCCTTTGTAATGAAGCTGCTTTTCCACATTGACAGCCCTCTCATATAAATTTTCAATTATTTTTCCAACTTAAGATTTCACTACTTGACATAAAATATTCATCTGAGACCTTTCAATGGCATCTCTAAATCCCCTGGCCCACTGTATTCAGAGTAGTGCTATGCAGGTGCTTAACTTGATTTTCTGGGCAGCCTATTCAGATTATTGAAATTACCTGAGTTCATGCCTCCGAGGTTGCCAGATTTTTCTCGTGTCGAGATTATGGGGGGAGGGATTTTTCAATAGCGTCTAGACCACCCTTTAAAACATGCACTTGCCTTTAAGCCCCCCAAAAAATCCAGGGGATAGAAAATGCGGACTGACAAAGCAGATTGCTTTAAAAAAATAAAAAATAAAAATAAATAAATAATTAATTTAGTTTTTGCTGACAAGTGCAATACGATGTAACATAAAGGCGAGAGACAATTAAAAATACAGTTTTGACTAATACGATGATACTATACAAATCAGAATATTTAAATAAACATCTAATGGTAGTCTAATATATTGCAAATGTATTGAGGTTGATTATCATGAGTAGTCTTAGTGGTGATAAACAGCTTATCACAACTAGGGCCAATTCACAACCTATTGACATTAATTGGCTGCCAGCCAATAAAAATAGCCATTAATGCAGTACTTCGTATTTTTTGGAACAAGGAACTAGACACAATTTGTCAGCTCCGCTCTAATATTTTGTAACCACAGCAACAGAAAGCCTGAAGCTTAGGCAGGGCTGTTGAGAGTTGCAG
The DNA here is from genome assembly GCA_028565825.1 of Olivaichthys viedmensis. Classification (NCBI taxonomy): domain Eukaryota; kingdom Metazoa; phylum Chordata; class Actinopteri; order Siluriformes; family Diplomystidae; genus Olivaichthys; species Olivaichthys viedmensis. The sequence continues at coordinate 1,385,028 of JAOUQW010000033.1, forward strand.
CAGAAGTGACTGGACAGGCCACAAAAATATATACATATTACATTTTTTATTTAATTCGCCCGCGCACTGAACTGTGCGCACAATTTAGTTGAATGCGGCCATGAGATACTAAATCGAGGTCATGAAATCATAACGTAGTTTAATGGATAGGCTGACCAAGTTCTTATCTGTTACGGCTAGAGCTCGCTTTAAGTAGGTATAGCTCATTTCCTCACCCCCCTATGATGTAACATTCCATATAAAATTCGGTCCTCGAGAGAAGTGCTGTCTTCCATGCCGTCTCCACGAAACATTAAAAATCTTTTTGTAATATTTGGATATTTAATATTGCCCTCAAATGGCTTTCCATAGTGTTTTGTGTGTCTTTACATTGCCCAAAACGTGTATGTTAGGGTAAAATATTGTAATTACAACAAAGTCAGACAGTGGCGTTGGACTTAATACAGCTCCTCATTCAAGCTGATATAACGCAAGAAAAACAGACTCAAGTTGAAAGTCACAATTGCATGTAACTGAGATACATTTTTGTTTTTGGCAAACTCCACCCCGCGTTCTCAAATGGAGCGTAACTGTCCGAGTAGTGGGTAAATCTGTAATAACGTCTGAGGTCTGAATACCGATGTGCCCATTTTCGGTATTACGTGCGCTTAACTCAACTCTGAATACTGAATACTCTAACTGCGTATATGCGTATGATGAGTCAGTCTGTATGAGGAAGGATTGCAGATCAGGTAGCTCGTCATGTACCAGAGAGACTGAGAAGATTGGTGGTATCCTCTCATATGCTCATAGGCTCCCCCTGTTACGAAAGATCTGTCCAAAGACTCTGAACTATAGACCTGCCTTAAGTAAAAACCCCACAGAGCTTTTAGTAGGGATAGAGTGATATCAGTCTCAACCAATAATTGCTTAAAAGCATCATATTGATATTGATTTGATGTCTGATGACACTTTATGAACTGAAAGTCTGTTTTTATCTCTTACAAAATGGCAGACACGTTATAGAGCGGACCTAATCCGCTTCAATCTTTTTATTTATTTATTATTATTTTTTTTAAACATTTTTTATGGACAGCTTTCACATTTTTAATGAACAGCTTTAATCAATGGATTTAAAATCTACATGTATCATCTAATAAAATGTATTTTGTGAGCGAGCTGTCCTAACTTTGTAGTAAGAAAACTAACCTCCAACTCGTCACATTTCATACAGCGGGGTCCAAAAGTCTGAGACCACATTGAAAATCTGGGATTTATTTCATTGCCACTGTATGGCACTCTAAAATTCTTTGCTGAAACTGGATCAGTCGTATCCAAAGCACGATCAGGCAGAACAAAAGTGAGCACACCATCAGAAGAGCAATACATAAAGCTTTGTTCACTGAGAGAGAGAACAGCAACTTCATCACAG
>JAOUQW010000033.1:1386538-1397243 GCA_028565825.1 Olivaichthys viedmensis
TATATTCATAAATTATTATTAAGTAATATGGGTAAAAGAAAAGGCTGTTTAATGGTGATAAAGTGCAATCATTTGATATTGAGCAGAATAATTCGTGCAGCCCTACAGCTGGGTAAATAATGACTGGATGACCAGTGGGTTTGTACTAAGCTTTACTTAGGCAGGATTGAGCTCAAGTGTGGGTTTGCATGCTGAAGGTTTTAATGATTTTAATGATTTGGCAGCGAGGTTGAAATTCATGAACGGCATTACGTTTCTCTGCCACGGAGAACATCTGGTGTGCACGATCTCCTGCATTCATAATGTCATAGGGCACCCCAGAGCCATTTACAACCCTGTGTGTGCGTGTGTGTGTGTGTGTGTACACTTGTATGTACTGGATCGTAAATATAAGACCGCTGCACCAGTTTGAATCTTTACACTCCTAATGTCTGCCTGTTGCTGAGCTCAGGAACATTAAATACAGTAAATCATATGACCCCTCATAAAGAAAAACAAAAGGAGTGTAAATCCCTCCATGACGGAACCGAGAGTGAGGGAACTGTGTACTCTGTTGCAGGAGCTGAGGACTGATGTGCTCCGGCTGCACATAGCAGATTTTCCCTCTCACCACATAAAGGCATATCGTCTGCTGGAGGAAAGACAACGACGCGTCCCTCTCCGACAGCAGCACAGCCTTTGGGTCAGTCTCCATTTATTCTTCCTCTGGTCCATCCATCCATCCATCCATACATAATGTCCTGTTGTCAGAGTTTAATGCTGATTTTATATGGCCAAGAGGTTGTCAAATCTATGGTCCTAGCATGGTCCAATATAAAATTTTCATATCACAATAATTGCCTGGCCTTTTATTACAGTTTCTGATATTATCACAATATTTTATCAAAAATTGTTTTCAACATTTACAAGTACCTGTACATTGTATAGTTGTACAGGGGATAATTATTTGGTGTTCCTGTGCCCTCTACCAGGCTTTAGCTGGTGTATGTAGAGTGCTATCTTGTAACTAATTAGCTAGCAGGATCTTCACATGAGCAAAATAAGACATGTTCGTTTTGCGCGTTTATCTTAATAAATATGCAATTTGGGCGTTTTTTATCGAAGGGCGGTGTCAATGCAGATCGATAATTTTGCACCCGCATTGCGATTTACTGCAGCCTGAAGGTCACCGAAGGTCAGGTATTAAATTTGCGGAAGCCCGTTTCCGCCGGTTTACCCCAAAATTACACCATTTACAAAGTAAATGAGAACGTTTATCTGAATTACGCCTTAGTGTCTCAAAATAATCAGAAAGTTTCTCAAAATTATGACTTGTTATTACCGCAGTAAGTTGGTTTTATATTCGAGATTCGCTGCACATTCACACTGCCGATGCCAACAGAATTTAAACAGAGCTTGTGAAAAGGTGTTCTTTACATTTACCTTATTAACACACTCATGTCTATACTTTGTTGCGGATATCGAGAACAATTAGCACATGCAAAAATCTCATTACATATTGTTTCCTTCCCCTGCTTTGCCTTAGATGGGCTTATACCACAACTACTTACCGGCATTTAAACAAACGCTGTATTTTTTGTATATGTTTTGCTTACTCTTCATTGAATGATATGAAAATATTATTTAACGAACTTTCTAGCTCTCCCTCAGCATATCGATAGGCTTCCATTGTACGACTGTTGCTACGGTTACGGAGGACGTACTGTAGCTCGATCAGTTCCTGTCGCTTTTAATTCAAGCATTTCCTTGCACTGTAGCTTGTAAATAATTCCTCGATTGAGTTAGAACTGTGATTAAATATTTGAGCGGATCTACGTTAGAGGTGTCCCGATATTAGGAAACAACGCACACCTCATGGCCAATCAGAAATTAGTATTTTTCGTGGCCATGGTGTAAACGAATACAGTGTGACCTCAAACTTTACATTTTACACTCAATGTCATTACACAATATGTTGAATGTTACATTTGTAAACCTTGACATATTGAAACTGACATATGCTCACAGTGTATTATGGGTAATACACACTGTTCCTCGGCAACCGTATAAACACGGTTTCTTCGTAGAATAATTTTGTTTTGTGTTTTACCGATTGGGTACTGATTGTTTCTTAAAATGCCTGATGTTCATGTTCACTAGATATGAATTTGAGTGTTTGGGACGCAGACTTGATCTGTGTTATGCATTTGGGTGATAAAATTACAGATCTCAGCTTGTTTCCATGTATGCTGTCAAACAGATTTATTACACACACACACACACACACACAAACACACGCTGTAATGTGCCCACCCAGCTTCCTGCACACAGACTGCTTGTAAATCTGCAGGCTTCCCCTCGATGTGCTAGGTCTGATGTATATGAGGGGCATTGATCATCCTCACACACACTCACACACACTCACACACGCCCATGCGGAGTCTCGTCACGTTCCGGGTCCCGACGGAAGCTGCTTACAAGTCTCTAGGCTTCCCCTGAAACGCCTCAATCATTGTGAGTGAAACTCATTGATTAGCTTTCAGCATGTGGTTGCACACACACATACACCCACCCACCCACACACACACACACACACACACATGCACGCACACACAGACATTGCACTATCTACGGCTGTCTAATATGGCTTCTAACTCTACAGATGGATATTTTATGATGTTTACCACACAAATAAGACTTTTATTGAGAGGGTGATTCACGTGGAACTGCTCTTGTGGTTGAAATCGAAATCTTCTGATGGCTCCGAGTTGCTGACATTTGTTAACGTTACTCAGTATGGTGGTTCGGTTGGCAGTCAATGCTCAGTGTAATTACAGTGTGATTTTAGTGAGTCTGTTCTTATTAATTTACCAACACATCAGCTGTCACTCAGCCTTTCACATTGTCGGTGTAAAAGACTTAATAGATACATGCTAGCTAGCTAAATCGTTAGCTTCAGTCATTAGTTAGTTCATGCTCGGAGCTGATATTTCCAAGTTGCCTAGCAACAGTGTTCTCACGAATTTAACCTTTTGAGTGTTTGCCTTCACACATCGAAGTCACAAATTCACAAGCTCATTCGAGTGCGCCAATAGCACCGATATCAGAAAAATTAGGACCCTCAGGAACCACTTTTCATTTGTCAACCTGGGTCCCCATATTTCATTGTGTTGACCTGCAATCATTGAAGTTTTAAGGTGGCGCAAACACAGAAAACGCACTACTTATATTTAAACGTTTTTCAAAAGGGATCAAGGATCACCCATATTTTTCACTTAACGTAGTTAATGAGCATTATCCAGAAAGCCAAGGGAATGACGAAGCCATGTGTACACTACATCAAAATAGCGCCACATTTACCGTATTTGCCCGACGATAAGTCTCTCTGGAGTGTTGGATACACCCCCTAAAAATGTCTGCGTAGAGAAAAAAAAACAATACATACGTCACCTTACTGTATACGTAAGAGATAACGTCCAACGAAGCGTTCTGATTTCAGAAAATAACAAATCTAAAAAGTTGTGGTATATATTTTGCTTTCTCATAACTGAACGATATGAAAATTAGAACTCATTGTCATTTTATTTACTTGACCAAACCCCCCCCCAAAACATATCAATATACTGCTATAAGTTTGTTGCTATGATTACGTCTCGGAGGGCGTATCTCGCTCTGTTCTTGTCGCTTTTAATGAAAACATTTCTGTGCACTGTAGCCTGTAAATAATTCCCAAGTCTGCGTAATTAGAATTATTCATAAACTGGCATAAACGTAAGTAACCGCCTCACCGTTATATATGCTCGTTGTCATGGTTTCATTCCAACATGGATAAGTATGCTTTGTTCAAATGGAGTCATGTGTTCACCGCATTCATGCAAAGTTTCCATATGGACGGCCCACTCTTGTGGTACAAAATAGTCCTAGCTAGCCAAATTGGTAGCCTTAGTGACTGGCTAGTTTATGGTCTGTATCGATATTTCCCAGTTGCCTAGCAACAGTGTTCTCACGACTTTGGCCACTTTTACAGTGTGCCCATCGCGCGTTTCGGCTTTTTATTTTCGCAACAACTAGAATTCACAAATTCCATGTGAACGCAGCATTCGTATCAGGAGCATTGATTTAGAACCGTGATCACATTTCTGAGTGGCTCTACGTTTAGAGGCGTCTCGATATAAAAAACATAAAGCACACCTGCCAGCCAATCAGAAATGAGTATTTTTTCACGGCACAAGTCATAGCCATACGTTTCCCTCCCTCTCTCTCACGTGTTGCCAGCGTGCCCCGTCACCGTGGACGCACAAGGCTGCCCCATTTACCTGTTTAGTTGCTAGGAAACCTGCGCTTCTGAAACCCAATCGCATCTCGTAAAGCTTTTTGTGTTTAATTTCTTTATTGCTCAGTCACCGGAAAAAATGTGTGTGTGTGTGTGTGTGTGTGTGTGTGTACACAAAATGTAGCGAGTCATCAGGTTCTCTTATAATTGTTTTGGCAACAGTGGTCTGTGCTGTTGCTCATGTGTGAAAGGAATGAAGTGTTAATGGAAAATTGGCAGTGCCGAGTCTGATAACCAGCGTGATCTGCTCCACTGTGTGTGTGTGTGTGTGTGTGTGTGTGTGTGTGTGTGTGCGCGTCGTGTTTATCACGGTCTTTGACTTGCTGCTCAAATCCAATTTTTTAGGTTTGATTGTTCACATTATCTTTTTTAATGTGGCCATTAGTGGGAACAGGTCACGCTGCTGGACTGAACCGTATGTGCAAAAAAACCTCACACACATTCAGAAGTAAAGAAACAAGATGTCTTTTATCTTGTTATAAAAAGGATACACAGGGTTCCCACACGCTCCGAAGAAACCTGAAAATGTAAGTCACCAGACAGTGCAGTACAGCACGGCATGGTTACTAATCTAAATCCAGAACCCTAGTCGTGTACGTGTGTCTGTTACAGCACGGGTACTTAGTTACAGTACGGCTCACCTTGCAATGGAAATAATGACATAATGCGGGATTACTGATTTGTTAGCATACCGTGCCGTACTGCACTGCTCGGTGGAAAAGCGCTACATGTCTTTCTCTCTGTCTCTCTCTTCCTCCTCCTGTCTTGCTCTTTCTCTGTCATGCTGGAAGGGATGTCACACGAGGCATCATCACACTTGAAAATCACTTTCTTCTGCACCAAGTTTCTCAATCGTGGGAAAGGTCATTAAAATTTCACTTAGCCTCTGGGGTCTCGCTCTCTCCTCCTGTCTGTCTCTCTCTTTCTATCTTTCTTTCTTTCTCTCTCTCGCTCGCTCTCTCTCTTTGCATGAATTGGGTTGTGAATAATGTAACATGCTTTAACAAGGTCATAAAACCTTCAACTAACAGTCACACACACACACACACACATATATACATATACACAGAAATGCAAAGTCTCTCTCTCTTACTCTTTCTCTCTCTCTGTCTTGCACTTGCTCTCTTTCAAACACACACACACACACACACACTGAGAGACTCCTCAGAGGAAGACGGATGGAGGAGGATGACAGAGTGATGCAAGAGAAAGGGAGATAACAGAGGGATGTCTGGAAGCGACGGATGAGAGGAAGAGAGAAATCAAAGGGCCCCAGATGGAAGTGTGGCGTCCTCGGTGGCTCCGCCCCTCCAGCTGTGTGCAGCTCCGAGCCTCTCGCCCCATAAACACACCTCCCAAAATAAACACTGCTCATGCAGAGGTTTACAATAAATATTCATACTACGTTTATTCTACATATTACTTCAAAAATACACTTACACACAGTATAGGTCCCAGTGAAGGAGGCGTGGCCTCTGTACCTGTCATTCCTGGTGAAGGAAGCGTGGCCTCTGTATGTGTCAGTCCCAGTGAAGGAGGCGTGGCCTCTGTATGTGTCAGTCTTAGGGATGGAGGCGTGGCCTCTGTATGTGTCAGTCCCAGTGAAGGAGGCGTGGCCTCTGTATGTGTCAGTCTTAGTGACGGAGGCGTGGCCTCTGTATGTGTCAGTCTCAGTGAAGGTGTGGTCTCTATCTGCTTTCTAGTGAAGGAGGCGTGGCCTCTGTACCAGTCAGTCTCAGTGAAGGAGGCGTGGCCTCTGTGCCTGTGAGTTCCGGAGAAGGAGGTGTGGCCTCTGTATGTGTTAGTCCCAGTGAAGGAGGCATGGCCTCTGTACATGTCAGTCCCAGTGAAGGAGGCGTGACCTCTGTGCCTGTCAGTCCCAGTGAAGGAGGCGTGGCCTCTGTATCTGAGTTCTAGTGAAGGAAGCGTGGCCTCTGTATTTGTCAGTGCCAGTGAAGGAGGCGTGGCCTCTGTCCCTGTTTTCCAGTCGCAGAGATTTAGCTCGATTTCTTTGAAAACCCGGGTGTGTGTGTGTGTGTGTGTCTAAGTGTGTGTGTGTGTGTGTGTGTGTGTGAGCAGAACGTGACCTTCATGAAAAGATGAAATAAACTGTGCGCCACAGACTTGCATTGATTCCTCCCGCACTTACTGCCATTCCGGCCCTGCCAGTGCATAAATATTGATATTCTGCTGTGTATGATTCTGTGTGTGTGTGTGCTCTCACTAGCTCTTTTTATCTCTTCTTCTCTCCTCTCACCATATTTACATGTGACATTTTATATCAGCATGAATCTTCTTCACTCTCAACCTTGCTCTCTTTCTATCGCTCTCTCGCTCTTTCTCACACACACTCCCACACACACACACACACACACTCACACACACACACACTCTTCCCTCAAGCAGACAGTGTGAGACATCGCAGCGAGAATGCAATTCCAAATCTGTAACATCTAATTTTACGCTATCAGAAGGAGGGACACGTTCAATCTCACAGTCCTTAATTAGATCTCTGTCACTGGAGGTGTGTGTGTGTGCACGTATGTGTGTGTGTGTGTGTGTGCGTGTGTGTGTGTGTGTCGGTGAGAAGTGTGCTCCTGAAATGAGGTGCCGGAAAATTGTGCGTTAGTGTTTAGTGCATGTTAGAGAAGAAATGAAAATCAAGAGTTGCATTTGTGTGTGTGTGTGTGTGTGTGTGTCTCCTCTGATGCAGTAAGTGCTGGACACGACCTTCGTAATAAGATGAAATAACAAAGCAACAGAGATATTGACAAAAAAACGTAAAGAGGCAGCACAGTTGGGCCGTTCATAATATCAGGATAATTGTCTCATTTTATTGCAGTTTACGATCACAATATTTTATATATAAAAAAATCACGATGTGTTTCTGTGAACCTGTTCTCCTTAGGCGGGATTTTGACACCAATGATCTTACATCTGTAAATGTATCGTCTAATCGAAGCACCAGTTCTGTCCGCCATGAAACTTTCATGAAACTCTTATCTGGGTGAACAGGATTATGGGATTGCTCTCTCCGAGGCCGTTAGATGCGATACTTCTTCAAATTTGTCCAAAATAAGGAAATTTTATAGCAAAAAAATAGCAATTTATGCAAATCAAAAATGAAAGCCATGTACCTAGGCCTGGACGATACCAGTATTGCGATATATTGAGCATCGTGGGTATCTTCAGGAGTGTGTGCGTCTTTAACTCCATTATTATTCATTGTACCAAGTGGACATTAACATCTATTTTTGTACTAATAGTTTCATTTTCTTATTTTGTTCGTGAAATACTTGACTTGACTTAAAAAACCTCTGAACTTGGCAAAACCTCAGCAAAACTATATAGCGTGATGCATACTGTGTATCGTGAAGATGTCTTCAGTTATGGCGATATGATATTTTTGCCACATCGCCCACCCCTACGTGTAACCCCATAAAAATGAATAGCTGTTTCAGAGTTCTCCATACTGTATCCCCAGACTGCGTGATTATAAAGATGAACATAAAAGAAAGGTTGTCCGACAAAAACGTCTTTGATACTGTTGATGTTCCTGGGGAGTTAAAAGTCAGTAGCCGACTGAATCTCAGATAACATTGAAAGATTAAAATAGCAAGCTAATATGTCTGCTTTTTTTTTTGTTTAACTAGCCTAACGAGGTAGCTAGCTAGGCAAAATATAACAAATGTAGTTCTGTGCAAAAGTCTTTGGCACCATAGATTTTTTATATACATTTGATCTTAGATGTTTATTTGATGTCTTCTGCATTCGTGTGTCATTAGAAAAGAGCAAATTTTAGAGTTCCAAATTTTTTTAATATTATAGAGAAATGTTTGTGCATCATTAAAGAAAGTAAGATATTCAGTACTAGAGCACTTTGTAGATAAAAACAGAATCAAGGCTGTTCTGGGATTTTGCCTGCAGAGACAGAAGCAAGTGAGAGCCAAAGTTCTGCAGAAGAACCGTGACAAGTTCTCCAAGATTCTTGTGTGCATGGTTCTCCAGACACTTCTGTCCTTTGTTAAACCTTTTTCTCATACACACACACACACGGTTTGTACCTGCAGAGGCAGCAGTGTGTTGCTGTTGTTGTCGGTGCGGAACACGTTGTCGTCGTTCCAGGTCTTGGGGCCGAGCGAAGCTCCGGAGCGTGGGAATTTGGGCGGGGCGATGACGCTCCCGCTGCTGAACGGCTTCTTCATGGGTGAGATCTGGTTGAACGAGCCGGGCACGGCCATGCCAACCCCGCGCCCTCGATGGTCCCTGCCCCAGGACACGCCCGCAGAGTTCCAGCCGCCGCCCCACAGAGACTGCTTCATCAGGGGCTGTGAGGAGAAAGGAAGAACAGGAAGAGGGAAGGAGAGGGACAGAGAGATAGAGAGACATATGAGGTGAATGACAGAAAGAGAAAGGGGAGAGAGAGAAGAAGAGAAAATGGAGATGTAGAAGGGAATGAAGGTGCAGGAAATAAGGGAGACAATGAGAGGTAGAGGGGACAGAGATGGAGAGAAAATGGGGGGTAAACGAGGCATGGAAAGAGAGAAGGAGAGAAAGAGGGAGGGAGAGGGACAGAGATGGATAAAGAAGATAAGGTGAATGACAGGGAAAGGGGAGAGAGGAAAAGATGGAGAGAAAATGGAGATGAAGAATGAAAGTGCAGGAAAGAGGAAAGAGAATCAGAGGTAGAGGCGACAGAGAGATGGAGAGAAGGCGGCGAGAAAATGAGGACGAGACAGAGAAATAGAGGGAGAGATGAAGAGAGACGGAAGGAGGAGAGGAACGGAGTGAGAGAAAAGGACAGAAATGAGGTAGAACAGAGAGACAGAAGGAAATGAAAGCACAGGAAAGAAGGGAGATAGAGATGAAGGGATAGAAGGGGGAAAGACAGAGATAGAATGCGGGAGAATAAAAGAGAGATGAAGAGAAAGAGCGAGCAAGGGAGAGAAAAATGAAACGGAGAAAGGAATGAAAGTGCAGCAAAGAGGGAGAGAGAAAAAAGGAAGCGAGAATGGCGGAAGGAGAGAAATGAAACGGAGAAAGGAATGAAAGTGCAGAGAGAGAAAAAGGGAGAGAAAGAAGAGGAAGAGAGAGACGTTATTAAGTGCTGAGAGTTTCGGATAAATATAAACTCAGACCTGCATTACGTGAGTGCGGGTGTGAATATTAATGAGTGTGCTTTTGAGTGTGTGTGTGTTGGCCTGTGCATAAGAAGCTTTAAAGCTTTTCCTACTTCTAACCCTCACACACACAGCTTACAGATAAAACACAGCCAAAAGTACACACTTTAATCTGTGCACATATTTGCACTCCATATAACTGGGTGTGTTTTGTGTGCTTCTCTGTTAGTGTGTACATATGAGCATGTGTGTGTGTGTGTGTGCGTTTTAGTCTTTCGCTCTATGTACTCTTCCCATCTTACCAGTGCACATTTGCCACACCCATCTACACAGCCTACAGCATCTGGGCGTATAATTAAATATGTGTGTTTGTGTGCGTGTGGACAAGATGAGTGTTTTGGTGTAAACGAGCGATAATGATGTCGACGTCTAGACGTCGGGAATGAAAGCGTGAGCTGTTCCCCCGGACTGCTGCAAGCCGTCGTGCGTGTATACCGAACACACACGCCAAACACGCCAATCGCATACCATGACCTAACACTTAAAAAGTGGTTACTGTGTGCTAATATACAGTAGACGATAATCTAAAAGTTTAGAACAAAAATATGATTTCAAGTGGGTTTGTGCATCAAACGTTTGTTCAATTTAAATCCTAACCGTTTTGTACGTAAGGAAAATTGGCTGAAATTACCCACGCGGTTCGCCTACGTAGCTTACACAAAGGACACAAAGCCTCATCAAATTTAAAAGTAGTTTTTAATCATTAAAAATTGGATAACTGTTCGCTGAAGCTAGCTAGCGTGTGTTGTCTTGCTATTAAATAAACTAGCCAGTGGGGCTGTCATGGAGCTAAATTAGCCATAAAAGAAATAACTAGCTAGCTAGCTAACTGATGTCACGTTACTACTACTTATTTACTTATTGTCTGGAACTCTCTTTTTTGTCCTTGTAAGATTTGTGTTTTGTGGTGTCCTTGTAATTTGCTGCTGTGACAAAAATGTCCCTCAGGGATCAATAAAGTACTCTATCGATCAATCTATTAAATAAACTAGCTAGTGTGACAACAAGGGACTGTCATGGAGCTAAATTAGCTTTAAAACAAAAAGCTAGCTAGCTAATACCTCTATAAAGCAAGGTATTAAATGTAGCTAGCTGGCTTTTGGTACACCGATTGGTTGTCGTTGAAGTAGCTAAACATAAATGGCTAAATAGCTAGCTAGCTTGGTAGTTAGCTACTATGACCCTATAAAATAAAGTATTAAATAAAATAAGG
>JAOUQW010000033.1:1447440-1473900 GCA_028565825.1 Olivaichthys viedmensis
CTACTACCTACTTGAGTACCCCTTCACCCTTTGTTTTGATCATGCCCTGCTCCAGTGGCTCCACTGCATGCCAACGTTATTTTATAGCTAATAGATGTTCACTTACATTTCTCAAAAGAGGGTGGCGTCCTCCGTTCTGGTTCTGAGAGTTGCAGTAGCTCTATGTGTGTGTGTGTGTGTGTGTGTGTGAGAGAGAGAGAGAGAGCGAGAGTAGCAGTAGCTGTGTGTTTGTTGTTTTCTAGACGGTTACAGAGGACAGGACCGACGCTCTCCAGACTACTTTGAGGAGTCTGAGCCGGATCACCTGGCAAGGATTTTCGTGGCTCTGTTTGACTACGACCCCCTGTCCATGTCTCCAAACCCCGATGCCGCAGTGGAGGAGCTTCCCTTCAAAGAGGGCCAGATCATAAAGGTGGGCCGTGATCCTATATATGACTTTGTGCTTGCTGGAGATCCCATATTAGCTTCAGTATAGCACACGTCCTACTTTTGGCCACCTACTCTCTATACCTCTGTAATACACATCACAACTACCCCCTTCTATTCTATTGTTTTATTTGGGGCCATATTTACGAAAAAAAATCGAATTATAATCATTATAGCGAGCATTTGCGCTGGTGGGCGTGGCCAATCTACTTGGTGATCTACTAAGAATGTGCATGCCAATGGACATAGGTGCACCCTGCATAAATACATATGGCTGACACAATTTAATCACGTCTTCTTCTCGGGAAACGAATCCGGACGGTGTTGTGATGACGTTTGTTATTTTCGAGGGTCTTTAAATCGCACATGATCTGAACGTTAAGGAGTATGTGTGCTTTCTGTTTTGAAGCTTTCGTAATTAACTGAATACGAATTGCCTCTAATTGCCTATTTTGTCGCCTATTCTTTGCCATTTTAATGCAGTGGTTTGGCGCAAACGTTATCATAGTCGTCCACCCTAAAGCTGTGGTTTTTCAACTGCCCTTTTCTATTCTATTCTATTCTATTCTATTTATTGTCCCATTTTGTCGCCTCTTTTCTGCCATGTGGTGCAGGTGTATGGAGAAAAGGACACGGACGGTTTCTACCGAGCGGAGAGCTGTGGCCGAAGAGGTCTCGTCCCCTGTAACATGATCTCTGAGATCGAGACAGAGGACGATGAGATGATGGACCAGCTTCTTAAACAGGGCTTCCTACCGCTTAACACGCCCGTCGAAAAAATCGGTACATTCACTTTTATCCTCCTCCGTTAGGAGTGCATAGGCTGATCTGTCTTCCTCTTCATTTCTGATCCCTTTCCTGCTTTCTTATGTTCTGATGCGCTTGTTTTTCTATCCTCAGAGCCTGAATCGCACCTGTTTTGGTATTAAAGTAGCGAGCTGTCAAATCCTTACGCTTGCTTGCACTTTTCATCCTCCTCTCCTTTTCTCTTCCTTCCTTTTCTGATTCTCTCCTGTTTTCAAGTGAACTGTGATCGGTTCAAAGACGGCCGCTCACTAAACCGCCGGTCTCGGAAATCCAAGCGAGGTTTGTTCTCCCTCTGGGCTGTCTTTAAGTTTCTTGTTTTCTCAACCCTCCATCATGTCATCCCTTCTTTTCCTAGCTGCTTCCAGTGCCGCAAAAGCATTGTTCTTTATCCACTCAGTCGCTCTCCCCTTTGCCTTTATTAAATAAGTAGTTAATAATTAATGATTTAACAGTTATTGAGACACTGTTTAGTTATCATTTTCTATGCCTTTACTTTTACTAATTTTCATACTAAGGGCCAGATGTACTTAAGCTGTTTGCTCCCATTTTTAGACGCAAGTACGAGCCAAAACGGGCAGTTTAAGCACCACGTACAACACGCAGAGTGCGCTTCTCTCCCTCATACATATGCATTTAATGGAGAATCGTGCAAAAAAGTGGAAAAGGTCACAGCAAAAGAGGCTGGAGAAGTAGGAACTGCGGCTGATTACATATTCCGTTTGATTTACTGAAGTTTGAGCAATTAGTGGCCACCAGTTTTGCGCATGATTTTGTCCGCCTCCCAAAACCAGGTGTAAATTAACGTCATGCGTGTTGCTCGGAGCAGCGGTGTTGCCAGGTACGCAGTTTTTCCACAGTATTTAGCTACTTTTGAACTGCCGGTGCGGGGGGGGGTTTTCTTCATTTTTTTCATTAATTCTCATAGATATACTTTAGGACCATTTTAGGACCTTGGTGAAAGAACTATTCAGGAAAAGTAATGATTTAAGACTGCTTGTCGATTGGGCTGCTTTTGTCACGCAGATCTAACAACCCTGGTCATAGCACATACGGCACAAACACATACATCAATTTCCTCACATCTTACAAAGAAATTCAACACACTAAACAGGACTTTTGTGATTTTTGTGAATTTTCTAAATGTTATTTAGAAACAACTCCTCACGTACGTACATCGGGTCCTAAATGTATTTTATGTACGTAATATCTATTTAATTTGATACTTTTTTGGGTTCATTACAATTTTTTATACACTATTTAAGCTGCATTTTAAATGTATATACACAAATGTATTACATTTTCATACAATAACATCTAAATAACGTTATTAGTATGCTGCATTCAAAAAGGGTTGTGTGTTCACCATGTTTCCGAGAAGATTGTGGTATTCATGACTTGCATTCATGTTAATATTATTACGCAGTATGGCAAAACCCAAGTCTGACTACAGTGTAATTTTAGTCTTTTCTTTGTAATTTACCAACATATCTGAAGAAAATGTTGATATTCTCGACAGTTGTTTCTGGCTTCCACTGTCACTGTGCTATGAGACTTGGCTATGAGAGTTGGTTTTATTAGTTTATATGCTTAACAGCTTAGTGTTTTTGAGTAAAAGCAGAGTTATAAATTAAAGACAATATAAACATTGACAAGCAATTACCCTTACCCCCAAGTGGCCCTAACCCCTCTTTTGAAACGCTTTGCCTCATGAGTTGTCTTTTTAAGGAGGCGGAGCAAATTTTTTAACAGAAAATGTAAACAGAAGCCTGAAATGAAGAAACTAGCCAGATCTCTTGAATGGCAGTATTGCAAATCCCAAAGGTATCATTGAAATGATAAGATTATTACTAGGTCTAGAAACACCTCTAAACATAACAGAGTCCACCTTTAACAAGTGAATGACAAAAACTGAAAAAGTTTTTCACATAATGCTCTGTTTTCTTTCCACGACTACCACACACAATTTGCAGATGCTTTTCTCCAAAGTGATGTACAAATGAGGCAGAATCCAATCTAAGCACAGAGCTGGGCAGTTGAGGGTTCAGGGTCTTGCTCAAGGACCCAGCAGTGGCTCTCTGGCAGTCCTGGGATTTGAACTCTCAACCTTCCGGTCACAGCCCCTGAATAAAGGACATGAGTTTGCCATTGGTGTTGTGTTATCATAGTGATGTATCATTCATATTTTTTCTCATGTCAGTTTCATGTGTGTGCTTCAGCTTTAACACGTTTGCCTTACGTTCACAAGTGACAAAATTGCTGTAAGCGTATAACTCTCAACGAGTTTCTCTCTCCTTCTTTCTTTTTTTTTGCCCTCATTCTCTCTGTTCATCTCATCTCAGAGAGGAACAGGAGGAGTGGACGGCACCCGATGTCTACGCGCCGGATGGTGGCTCTATATGACTATGACCCCAGGGAGAGCTCGCCCAACGTGGATGTAGAGGTAAAAAAATAAAACAACAACAGACCCCCATACGCAAACTCATCCCATCAGCTTTAGCTTTCAGTTTACTCGCCAGGATACTAGCCTTCTTCATTAGCAGCCTGTCCAGTACCGCTAGCCTGGGACTTAGCTACAGTATAGCTGGGAAATTTTACCTTGCTGTTTCTTCAGAAAGAAGTGGGAATCAGTTAAACTGTGTCTGAAATCACTTAGTTATGTAACCTTTCTAAATTCTTATAGTAGAGCATTGATTGGAGACATCGAAATTTCGAACACTTTCAAACATTATTCTGTTCAACAATTTAGCAACCAAAATGCATGACTAGTACTTGAGGATGCAACAATATCTGGCTATAATTCTCACCTCTCAGCCCACCTCTTCTCTGAGACATACCTCGTTCCCGAAATGGCATCCAGGAAATGACATTGCATTGTTTATAGAATCACGTGATTAAAATTTTAAATCCGCATGGTGGGTTGTGTGCGTTGTACAGATATTTAGCTAGCTATAGCAAGTGAAATGGATTTGCCTAAATGTCTGTGTACTGTACATGCAACTTTGATATGGTTCGGTAACACATTTAGAAATACAACACATTTAACACATTTGGAATGCCAACATGGTTAGCTAGCGAATGGGTATATATATTCCCTCATATCCAAAATATATGTGCAATATATGTTATGTCTTTAAATGGAAATTCCAAATATGTTTATATATATATATACTTTTTTTTTTTTATTATTTTAACGCATATTTGTCACAGTTGCCAAGCCATGGGACCGGCTACGGCCGCCACCGGACACATGTTTCTGTGTGTCTAGTTCCGCCCTGTCTTGTCCTGTCATTCATGTGATCCACCTGTGTCTCGTTTGTCTGTATAATTAGTGTCTGCATAAAAAGCCCTCGTGTCCCCGTCCAGTTTGTCTTTGAATGCAAATGTCATGCTATGTTAAATGTCATGTTTCTGTACTCCGTGTTTGTTTGTTTGATGTTTAGTGCGCAAGTAAAGTATATGTTGTTAAAATGGCTTTGCGATTGTGTCCTTCCCGCGCACCCCCGACACAGAGCGTGACAATATTTTGATATATATATATACAGTACTGTGCAAAAGTCTTAGGCACATGTAAAGAGACTCTGTAAAGTGAAAGCACTTTTAAAAATAAGGAAATTTAAAGCTCCTGAATCTGAAAGAAGCTGGTATCCTGGCTGGCTGTTCAGCTGTGCGTCATTGCGCTGTATCATATCATGCTCTGCACATTGCTTTTGGTACATTACTCTTTACTTTTAGTCCTTTAGCAGGAAGGTTTTTCTTTTGTAACGTCCAAACAGACTATAGAGACAATATGTGAAACCTGAGATTGATTAGTTTATGGATATTTATGAAGAAATTATTTGACTACATAAAAATATCCCTTAATAGTTCAGTTCTTCTATCTACCATTATTATTATTATTATAGTTTTTCTCTTTAGACTAAACCACTGTAGTGTATCCATATGTGCTGCATTGTGTATCCGCTCATCATACCTAGTGCTGTGTTTTCCACCTGCTCTTTCTCACTCTCACCTTTGCGTTGCCGCTGGCACACAGGCCCGATGTGGGGGCTTCAGACTGAGTGATGAGGTGAGTGGGGAAAGAGCGAGTCTACACTCGGGCCCAACCGATCTATCGTTTAGTTTAAGGTTCCACTGACGTATTGACAAAAATCATGCATTAATATTGGAACTTTATATGTTATAAAGAAATTCATGATATTGATGATTTCAACAACCAAACACACTGTAGGGCACTAGGGGGCGCTAAGCACTCACTATTTTAAACACCATGTCCATGTCTGACTATCACAAGGTAGACAAGCCATGTGCAGCTGTTACCGGCACCTGTATCGGCAACGAAATTGTCATATCGGTCTGGCCCTAGTCCACACTTGCTGGGCTTGTTCCAAATAACCCTCTAATCCTTACTTAGGGAACTCATTGCACTTTGCACTCATTTGTTTTGCCCGCATGAGCATCTGTTCTGTCTATGGCACACTGAAAGAAGCTCACTTAATGCATGAGTTTAGCTCATTATAAGCAAAATTTATTGTTAAAGCTTCTGGTTTAGAAATTTGTCATATTTGTAAAAGGTGTCTAAGACATTTAACTTTTATCTATCAGAAGCAATTTACAATTAACTAATGGCATGTTAAAGAAAGTCAATTTTTATTGAGTTGTGTTTTTAAGTCGTTTGTAATATTTAGGCATGCGTATTTCATCAAGTGTTATGCTTCATTATCAATATTGGGCAGTAGCTAGCTTAGTCTAACAAAGTTTCCCTGTAGCGAGGTGAGAGCGTGTTTACTTTTTTAATCAAGTAGCTTGTGAGTAGTTAAAATATTTTATCCACCAAGTGGCAGTGACAGATGCTACATGGTTTCATTTTCTTAAAGTATGTACCTGTTGTGCTTGGTTTGAAGCACAGTTTACTCAAAGATCTGGTCGTTTCATGCGTCTTGAGTATCAGGATTATAACGGTATAGGGATTATCCACATAAAAATTATAGTATAAATGCACCCAAGACGCATTTGAAACAGATGCATTTATAACCAATCCCTCGAACCACTTCAGGAGGTCTGAGACTCATTTTAGCCACATGTTATACAATCAGGAGGTCTGAGACTCATTTTAGCCACATGTTATACAAGTGTAAATGCATCCGTCTCTCCAAGCCACATTTGACAACCAAAAACCCTCCCAATAGGTGACGCACGGCTCCATGACGCCTTTATAAACACTAGCGAGATTAAAAACGCCACGAAAAATCACGATTTTGATGCGGCAACCATCTTATTCTTATTCTTATTATACATAAAACAACTAAAAACGAGGAACAACACAGGAAGTTGGTGTTCGAATTTAATGAGGAAATTTGCATATTAACGAGTAGTACAGTAATCAGATTTCAATCTGGCTAACCAGAATTGTAAATGCATGTGGTTAAAATCTGATCAGGATACAATCCAGAAACAAGACGTATGAAATGACCAGGTGGAAACGCGGCCATAGTTATTGACTGTTAAGGAGTCAGGACTCTGACACTGACCTGAGAAAAAAAGGGGAAAAAAATGCACTAGCCTTTTGTACTTTCTGGACTCTGTGAAGTGAATGTAAATGAATAAACATCATTTCCTGTCCAGATTATCCAAGTCATGGTCAGGTAGACCCAAATCAACAATTTCAGTTTTACAATTTCTAGTCGTGTTATCAGGATGGAGGAAGCAGAGGGGACGCCATGGCTGTATCTCTCAAATTTTATGAAACTAGATGAGGCAACAACAAAAAAATAGCTGGTGGCTCATTACTTTTCTCTTCCAGTGCTGATTTTATGTCCATAGTGCTGACTCAGAGTCAGGTTTTAGGGACAACTGGCCAATTTGTTGTTAATTATGTGTTTTGTAATTCGAAACACATTGATAAATAGTTTGCCAGGCAGCTCCTTTGAATTAATTTGTGTAATTAGCAGATTACATGACATCAATGTAGCTTCAATGTGGTAAAGCTACCTTTGCAGTGTAGCTTGTAGTGTAGCAGCTCTGTTTCTCTGATAGCTTTAATATAGCTGAGCTACATTTTTGTAAGGTAACTTAACTAGATTTTTTTTTAAGTATCTTGCCCAACACTGATCATCATGTAGAGTTTATAAAGGCTGTATGAATAGCCGCATGAATCAATCAACAGCCCTGCAGTGAGTGGGTTCCTAGAAAGGGAGTGTAGAGTGGTTATTTGAAACGCAGCCTGTGTCTTGTCTGGTCTTTGCTGTGGTTGGAGAGTTAAGGGGAGGTCAAAGGTCACAGTCACCGTCCAGCCTTACCTCAGAGTAGCTCTGTGTGTGGGTGTCTGTGTGTGCGTGGACGTGTGTGTTATTACAGCATTCTGAATTCTGAATATTCACACAGTTGTGGATAGAGTTGATTCAGAAAACATTTGTGCCACATTTATGTAAATTGATTTCTTCATTTTGAAAACATATGTCCCTTCACAGCTATGACATGACATCATAGGTTTTAAAACATAATTGTACGGTGTTTATGTTAGCGATGGATGAAGAATGCGCTGAACTTGAACTTGTCTGTCTCAGAGTGAGCTGACCTTCTGTGCCGGAGATGTGATAACGGTGTTTGGGGAAATCGATGAAGACGGATTTTATTATGTGAGTACACTTGTGTGATCTAAAAAAATATATATTGATATATACTTACTATATTATTATATATTTGAATATATAATATATGTGAATATATACCAAACTTCAGTCAAGGAGATAGATAAGGTAAATAACATTACAATGCTCATTTTGACACCATTATTACACCATATATGCAGTTTGGGAAATACATTTAATATACATGTAATAAATCATTAATAAGTTCTTTTGTAACGTCATTTATACTGTGGCATAATAGATAACAGATAGACAGCAGAGGTGATGAATTCTTGTTTTTTATTGAATGGCCACAAATGATCCTTAGGTTCAGTGTAAACAACTAAATTCAAAAATTTCTAAAAATCTATCCAATTTCTCTACGACAGCGAAATGCCAGACTTTCTTCTTTGTTTGTCATTTTCTGTACATTCTGGTTTGATACATGCGAAGCTGCCCCCATGCGAATGTCTGCGCACAAACAGCAGCGCATGTTTGCAGACTCGCAGACGCAGAAGTATAAATCAACCTTTAGTCATGAGGAGGGATTCGCAGTGGCGTAATTAGTTTATTGGCTCAGTGTTGGCACACGTGCTCTTGTGTGTGTCGTCTCTCAGGGGGAGCTGAACGGTCACAGAGGCCTGGTGCCCTCCAACTTCCTGGAAGAAGTGCCTGACGATGTGGAGGTTTTCCTCACCGAGCCGCAGGATCACCCAGGCAGGACCAAGAGCAAAAGGGTACACACCGTTTCACAGCACTAGCCCTCATCTAATCCATCCGCTCGCTCTTTCCTTATCTCTCTCTGTCTCTTTTACCTTCCTTCTCTGCGCTTGGTTCTTTTCTTCCTCTCCGTCTGTGTTTCGTGTTGTTTGGCGGCTGTTTATTATTTTAATTTATTTTTTATTTTTTTTGTTATGGTGGCTCATTAAAAGAAATAAAGAAAAGATATAAAGATGGCCGGCTACCGAGATGTACCATTCACTTACCATTTCAAGACAAAACGTTTATATTCATGTTCAAATCTGTACGAGAGAATATGTGTTTGTTGTGAAAATTATACGGGATTCTTAAAGCATTATTTAAGAACATGTAAAGAAGGATGTCACATTGTTTATGGTTATTATTTGTAAAGTGGGGGGCGGAGTGGAAGCACCACAGACTCTTAATTCTATTTATTCAGGATTGTAATAATGCTTTATGAATATGAGTGTGTTTGATCTGAAATTAAGTTTCTAATAGAGGCAATAGTTTTGATGTACAGAGAGAATGAAACCGTGTAGAACTGCATGCCCCTTCTTCCAAAATGCTTGACTTTCTCCATGAATTATTATTATTTTTATATATTATGCAAAAAGAAAAATTTGAGACCAGTAAAGAGGAAAATCTTTTGTATTTGTTTCCAAAGTAACTTGTCTTTTGTATATTGCTGATATTTAAGACTTCTGAGCTTGCACACAGCCACAAAAAAAACAACAAACAATTGTAAGTAGACAGAAAGATATACTTTGAGAAACGATTTTATCTATAGATTTTACGACTAATGTAGATAACTGTGTTATGGTCTGTGAGAAAAATGAAGTGATCACTGTTGTGCTCAGCCAACTGCTCAGAGATTTTCCTGTACTTTTCCTTTTTCTGACTAGCCTTCTCTCATGTTCATTGTGCACAGTGTTGAGATGCATTTGCGTCACGCCGTTGTGTTTTTATTTCTTTTCTCCTCCACCCGCTTGGCAAACCAGAAGAAGAGCGTTCATTTCACTTCGTAACGGCTCAGTGCACCTCACGTAAGTGAGCGACTGACGATACCAAGTCTAGTGCTGTCCTCGTCTAATGCAGGTCACGCGGGTAGCCTTTCCTGTTGCCTCCTGGCACGCATACAAATACACACACCTGCAAGGGGGTTTACACACACACACACACACTCCAGCCAGTTTAGTACAGACGAATGCATTATAGACAAAAGTGCAGTATAGACTCTTTTTGAATACATACTGTTCTAAATAGACCCTTATGTTTACCTATAATGAGATAAACAATTTATAAAAAGCGATGTTAGTTAGGCATCGACCCATCACATAACATCAGTAACAGCATACGATATTATTATGATCACATTACGATATTAATGGAATGGTTTGGCAAAAATATACAATTTACACAGTTTTCCCTTTACGCCAAATGTGTACATGTTTGATGTCTGCTGTTTGCTTCTTTAGTTTAGCACTGATGCTACAAGACTAATGTAGCTAACAAGTAATAGAAGTCTATTTTACCAAAAACAAATATTCAGAAATATCTGCCTCAAACCGTATCCAGTTCCAGGGTTCTGGCAAGTCTGAAAAAATATGGAATTTAAAGACACTCATTTCCAAACCTGAATAAGTCTGGAATTACAGAAGTATGGACATTCTGTCGCCAAAGTAATATAGACTCAAAACACTACAGAAATTTCGACTTATCCTCTTATTCTCCGCACGAACACAGCCGCCATAATGCACATCACATTTCATTTTTTTCCTTTTTATGATACAGTTAATGAAACCTGAACATAGAAAAGTCTGGAATGTCTAAAAAAAAAAAAGCAATCTGGAATAAATGTTGAGGTCAAGTGCAGGTACCATGACCAGTGACTCCCCGTACAACAGGAAATACCAGGTGATGCTGACCGTGGTTAGTGGGTCTCTATGCAACCACGCCTGACCTAGCACTGTGCTAACTAATTGGCTCCTTGGTGGTTAAGTTTACACTTGTGATGTTTTTACAACACAGTTTAAAGGGGGATTGTACCAGATGCGGATGATAATGTAGTTCCACTTTGAACTTGAATTTGGAAAATACGGACTATGACCGTTATTTTACAAAATGGCTTATTTGAAAAAAATGAGATGACGTAACTTACAATTCAGTTTGAAGCACGTATGTGAAGATTGGGGCATGTATTTATGGAATAGATTTTGGGTGGGATAGACTTTTACTTTTTGTTAGCTATATTAGCCTCGTAGCTCCAGTGCAAAATTAAAGACGCAAACGTCGGACACCAAACATGTCTTCGTTGATTGACTCCATTTGGGGTAAGTGAAAACTATGTAAATTCAAATTTTCTTCAAACCATTGTTTTATAGGAGGCAGTAGTTTAGATGGTTAAGGCTCTGTGCTAGTCACCAGATGATTGTGAGTTCAAATCCCAGCACTGACAGAGAGCCACTTTTGGACTCTTGAGTAAACAGTGCTTGAAATAGTAAATGCATAGATTAAAATGCATTTAAAAAAGTACATACATCCAGTATGTGGTGAAATCTTACCTCCTTCACCTTTCAAGTGCTTTATTTCAGGTTACACACACACACACACACACACACACAGACACAGCAGTCAATAGTACACTCCTACTGGTTCTTATAACTACACCTATCGCTACCTCACATTTACTGACCCCTTGCCCGTAGAAAACTGTGATTGGACGACTCCGCTAACACAAAACCAGTGATTGGTCTGCTGTAGTAACATCAGAAATCCCAGCGCGCTGCATTAGACGGGCCGAGCTGGTATCTTCAGTCGGTTCCCTGGGTGTTTGTACATGACAGTGTCCGTCTCATTGACTCCTGCTGTAACTCATAACTCAAGCTACATGGGCTCTGATGCACAGGTCCGAGTTTGAGCCCCCTCTTTCCCTCCCTCCCTCTTCAAACCCCCTGTGCAGTAGCGTGGACGCCCCAATAGGGACAAAACCCCTCCCTCGAGAAGCTGTGCACCAGACCGCGCTTATCCGGGGCCGAAACAAGACAAACAATCAAAGCGGAATTGACTCATGTTAAAGCGTATATGCAGCAGTCCCTGCGTGTACTTAAGAAAGCATGTGTGGGGTGCACTCTTTCTCTAAGGAATGGCAAGCAAACACCAAAAAAACATCATTTCTACACCCCCCCTAGAGAGTAGATATCCATCATCAGCATTAGTTATGTCAAGTTTTTCTTCTTCATTTTAGTCGGTTTTTTTTAGTCACTTAAGATCTTGACATTTGTAAATGAAGTGTTTTTTAAAGCAGGTTTGATTTGGCTTCAGGTCCCTTGGCGAAGTTACCGCGCTGAAAGGTGATAGATTACGGCAGAGACTGGTAAATGATAAACCCGTCTTTTCTCTTTATCACCTTTCATTTGCTAAACTATACACATTAAAGTGCAATGGCAAACTGGCCTTCTGGCTTAAGATCATGAATGTAGACAACAACAACTATGTAGTAATCATAGATATACATATTAGAGCCCTAGATAGGGGGCAGGGCACACACTACTGAAGTCAACGCTCCAGCGACAAGTAAGTTTCCCCCCCATATACTTGCATTGATTTTTGCGACTTTTGAAAGGTTTTTTATTTATTTATTTATTTATTTTACTTTTTTTTCAGCTGAGAACAACAACAACAAAAACAAAAAAAAGCAAAAACAAAACAAAAAAACCCCTCAAAGTCCATCTTACCATCTGAGTCCATAATATACTGTGATCTTGTCAATTGGATTTGTAAATGAACTTGGGCTACTTTTTTTCTGATACATCGACGGTCACCTTTTTTTGTTTGCTTAACTGAACTTTGTCAAATAAATAATCTATTCCCGCAAGCTAGTTAGTGGAGAAAACTGCTTAGCTAACTTGACTAGCTAGCTAACGTAGCTAATGATTCTTCATACGCAAGCTAACGTCGGTGACTCTTGTAACTTTTAAAGCAGTTGAATCAAATTGAAAGTAAAATTTGGGTATTGCTGCAGGAAAACATATCGGCACAAGTTTGTAAACGTAATATGTTTACAACCATTCGTTTTACAGTGAGCAGAGGGAGCACTAGTATGGCGGCTATGTTTCTTCACGTATCCCTGTCTCTCATGTGTATATCTATGGGCGTAATCCACATAGTACCACAGTAAAAGCAGACAAGAAAACTGTGCATATTATTTTTCTAGAAGCCAAAATATTTTAAGCACCTTTTATGCATTTTCAATCTTCCTCAAACGTAGCGTCTGCATCACAAACGCGTTTTTAGTGAAGGGCGAGAGGAAGGGACCTGATTCACGGCACTTTTTCATCCGTTTGGAACACATACTGACAGGAAATCGTATGTACAGCTGTTTTGTGAAGTGACTTTCCCTGAGACTGTACTATCCATTCTCCCCATGTGTACTGTACGGTGGCCCTGCTGGGACAGAAAGGGTTGGATGTGCAGTGGGATGCTGTAAGAGAAAAGAAAAAAAACAAGCTTTTTTTCCCTGAACTGTCCCTTACGGGTCTCCCATTAGGTTCCTGTGGAAAAAGCGGGGGGCTCTCCGAGACGAAGCGCCACCCCAACGGTGCGCCCATTCCTCCAGATCTCTGGCCCCGCCTCCCAGGGGCCAGGGAGCCCCGCCCCGCGACGGCCCCGAGCCGAACCTAAGAGAAAAGGATTACTCTCCAGAGGAAAGAAACTGTTGAAAAGGCTCGGTGCTGTGAAGTAGGTTTCAGTGCTACTCCTTCCATTACACTAAAGGGAGTGCAAACTTTAAAGCTAGGGGGGAAAAGAAAACATTCTTCCATCTTTCCTCCATTTCTGTTAATGCATTTGGATGGAAATGGGAAAGAAAGAAAAAAAGGGAATAGTGGGAACTAGGGTTTTCATGACCACAGGCCAAACAAGTTGAGCTTTTATACCTCTGAATAAACCTGGTTTCTGTTCGCCCGTCTTCGTTTACTGCCAAAACAGAAATGCAGCGACAGAAACACTGAAAATACATTTTGCAGTCTTGTCGAGTGGATATGCAAGCGACTAAATCCCATTGTTCATTTGAAAAAATCTTTATAATGCACTAAGAAATGTTATTTATCGCATAACTTGGGTTAAAAGCTATGAGTAGATTATTTATTAGTAGATAGATTTATCTATAGGACCAACTACTGTAGTACACTGGTTACTACTATATTAGCATTTCTACTATGGTATTAAAGCGATAATCTGGCCAAAAATTAAATGTACACAATTGTAGTAAATCAGCCAAGACATGTTTTGTGTCCAAGGTTTGCCTCTTTAGTTTTGCACTGGAGCTACAAGGCTAATGTTGCTAGGGAAGCCTACAGCCTCCAGTTTATCATTGTGCAAACTGCACGTCTAAATCATCACACGCTTGCCGCATTGTTTGGCTCAGTTATACTGTTTCTATATTCTAGTCATTATTAAACAAATGAAATTAGAACTATGTTATGATTTGAATCAAACCCAAAAAGTGGAAATCTAAAAGTGTGCTTCTTTAATTGCACGATGCTAAACTGATAGACAGACTAAATAGTTGTAGTTCAAATAAAATAAATAAAATCCCTACTAATGATGGGGGAAGGCCACATAAGTGAAAACTTAGCACAAGTTGATACAGGTATAGCACAAATTGTAGAAGTAGGTTCGGCAAAATAATAGAATATATATATATATATGTTGATAGACTATATATTTGTGGATAGAATATATATATTTCCATACCTGAGAGAAGAAAACTGCACCCTGCCACTTTTGACGAGTTACACAGTTTTGGGTGGTCATGAAATTCCTAGTGGGCGTCAGCCTCCTTGAATTTTTGCCTTATAAAATGCACATTTGTTCGTGTTGTGTCCGGTCAGATGGGTGAGATTCATCGTGTTTGCACTGCGTGCGTTCATGCCATTGCTTTCCTTCTCCTGCAAAAACTCTGTTTTGGTGCCGCGCCGCTTTCTGTAAAGCTTACGACAGGACTCGGGTGTGGCAGAGCAGACGATTAGGGAGCCATGCCTCTTAATTAGAACGATCTACTTTTACAGCACGTGTCCACCTAATGTTTAGCGTGGATCACCTGCTAACTCCCAACTTGAATTCTTTATTTCTTTTTAGTTTGTTTCATTGGGCTTCATACTGAACAGACGTCATTTCTCCCCGATTGTCAGTGAACTTTATTGTTGTGAATGTAAGAGAGTTGTCATGTGGATGTGATGAGTGGTGGATTGATCTCGAGCCTGTACTGTACTGTATTATCTCTCTCTCTCTCTCTTTCTATATATCTCTCTCTGTCTGTCTGTCTCTAAAAGAATCATTGCCACTCTGGGTTTTTTTCCCATTCATCACTTCATCATCACTCCATTTGCACATTTCTCTGACCTGAGATTCTAACACAGACATGAGTTTGGACTGAGACTGCCAAAAAAAAAAAAGAAAAGAAAAGAAAAAGGAATGTATGAGAACATTCTGTATATCTTGTACAATTGTCAGCCAAATAATAGACGTTTTATGTCATCAGAATAATTGTGTATATATATATATACTTTTTTTTTTTTTTTACCGAGTCAGGAGATCATATGTTGTTGAGCATTGCTTCTACATGTCGTTCGAGTGACTTGCTGCTCTTTTTGTACCTCGTCCATTTGTACATTCTTTTTAAATGTTTATACTTGCTTTTCAGACTGCCTTTTTTGTACATTAAAACTTTATAATCTTGACAGTGCAAGCTTATTTCCTCATGGTGTCTTCAAAACCATAACGTTTTAAGGTCTGCAACTGTGTGCTAGATTTTTTTGGAAAAGAAATAAGCCTACGTTGATGGATATCATAACATTGTGTGGGTGTGTGCATGTGCAAATTTTTTTAAAATTGAAAATAAATTTGATATTTTGTACACACTGATGGTGTGCTGGTGATTAATCGTGGAATTTAATTTTTTAATTAGTATTAATTTTTATACTGTTTTCAGTATTCATTTGACATTTGGTTTAGTTTTAGTTAGTTTTTAGGCTGGGTTTCTATTAGTTTTTAATCTTTTATAGATATTTTTATGTAGTTTTCATATATGTTAGTTTTGGTTTTAGATTTAGTCATTAATTCCGTACTGAAAGATTTTTAGAGATGAATGAATAAATACACTGCACATTGTGGAACACCGTTGGAACAGCTCATACATGAATGGTCTACAAATAAAAGGTCATATTACTTTTCTGGCTGAATGTGAGATGGATAAAACAGTGGATTCGTTGTATATTTAGGTAGGTTACTTTATTTTTATTTTGGGAATAAATGGAAATTAATTCATGTCTTTTTATTTTAGTTTAGTTCGTTTTGAAGGCAATAGTGCTCGTTTTCATTTAGGGGTAGTTGTTGTTGTTTTTTTATTTTATTCATACGTTTGTTTGTTTGTTTATTTATTCATTTATTTAGTTTTAATTTGATTTGAGTTTTTGTTAACTATAATAACCTGTGCAATAGTAATAATGAATGGACAGCGGATGAATAAGGGACTGCATTTCGGGTTACCACTAGATGGCTATAACGCGCCTTTAGCATCGAGCAAGGAAGCACAAATAAGAGGCCCTTAAAGGTAAGGTTCAGTCAAAAATGTTGCTAACAATAAATGAGCACTACTAGCCACCAATTAGCATGATGTTATTTACGTAATGCTAACTGGTGGCTGTTAAGTTTCATTCAGTGTTAGAAACTTTAGCGTTTGTCAGTCACAAATTGATTTTAATTCTTTAGTTTTGCATTGGAGCTACAGGGCTAACGTAGATAACAGGTAATGAAAGGCTGTGGCCACCAATTAGCATCATGCACTTGTTTTTGCCCAAAC
This sequence comes from Olivaichthys viedmensis, assembly GCA_028565825.1. Classification (NCBI taxonomy): domain Eukaryota; kingdom Metazoa; phylum Chordata; class Actinopteri; order Siluriformes; family Diplomystidae; genus Olivaichthys; species Olivaichthys viedmensis. The sequence continues at coordinate 1,463,902 of JAOUQW010000033.1, forward strand.
CATTCCTTTAAGTAGGCCACTGAAAGAACTTCAGGCACATGACACTTTTCTTCTCTTAATTATATATGTTCATGTATGTTCACACCTTTACCTGGAGATATGAGCTGCTTTTGGGGTGAAGAGTAAAGTTAGCATACTTTCCAACTGGATGGATAAAGTGATACGGATATCCACACACACACACACACACACACACACACACACACACACACACACACACACACACACACACAGTCATTAATCTAATACTACAAGGACATCCACATGCACAACACGATGGACACCCAGATGCCTTCTCTCTCCTCCTTTACCGCCAAGCTTAGAACTTTCTCATCCTCCCTCATCGTTTAGGTTTTTCTGTACGTCTTCTGTATTATGTTTGTTTTGGGCTGCTCATATTACTTTGAAATTCTCATTGTTAAACATCGCTTGACCTCAGAAAGACACAACATACAATTATTATTACACCCAGAAAAGACGGCCGCTATTAAATTTTCAAATCACGATAAAATTCCCAACCGTTCATCACTGTTTATGACATTATCCCGACACTGCATGTTTAAAAATTAGCTTAAAGGAATACTCCAGAGGTTTTCAGCCTAATCTCTATCGGTGTTTGTGGCATTCATGAGTAAAAACACTTCCTCCAACCATTGTGATTAGTTCCTGCTCCCTCGGTTCTTCCTACAACCATGTCACACTTACTTCTGGTCAGTTTGTGGAAACTTGGCTTAACTCGCATCACTTGTATCGCTGTTGAATCCTGGTACAGCGACATGCTGGGATTGTTTACTGCCCAAGTCACTTTGGATAGAAGCGTCTGCCTGATAAATAAATAAACGGCCGTGCAGTACCATGTCAACCACTAGATGTCTCTACATGCAAAGTCACGTCTGAATGGAGCTGTTGTGACCTGAGGAGACCTTATCATCAGCTCTTTTATAGCTCAGCTGTTAAGATCCCGTGTTACTAAACAAAAGGTTGTGGGTTTAAATCCCTAATTCCCAACCGCTCCCGCGGGGGTAGGATGGCTCCCCCTGGACGTTGAACCCATGCCCAGCTAAGTTCCAAGTATAAAAAAAAAAGGACCATTGTGCCTTTGTGAATAAATAAAAGGTTAGCAAAACTAATGGAACTGGTTTAACTCAAAAGATCTCTTACAATGGGAGTAGCTTTAAGATAAAACCCATTCACGCATTAGCTTTGGATGATCACACACTTTCCTAGAAAAGAGGGCTGGAGTGTCTGCTCAGTACACTCGCCTCACTGGGAACAGTGAGTCATCAAATCACAATGGCAGCAACTATCCATCCTTCCTTCCCTCCGCTCGTCTTACTCTTCACCCATCATGCTCTCATTTCCTGTTTTTTTAGGTGCCCCGAGTCACGTTTCCCTAGAGACAGCACGTGTGGTCTGCGTGTGTGTGAGAGACGTCAGCGGAGATCATGTGAGCGGCTCTTCCATCAGATTAGACAGAGCAACACTGCTTTGTTATCCAAACTACCTGCGAAGCTACAAGTCACAGAATCGTCCTGATGTCTCTGGCTACCGGACACTACGGCACAGTGGTCTTCAGTAATGTAGCGTCTGTCTGCCAGCCAAAGTTTCGTTCCCTTTTCAAATGTTCTCACACATTTTTGCCAAAAAAAAAAAGAATTCCACAACTTTTCGATGGCAAAAAGCACCTTCCCTTTGCCACAATACTGCAAATGTAAAAAGTGTGCACAATTTAGCGCAGCGGTATTATATTCATTTAATGAGCCCCGTCCGGCACATTTGTCCTCTAAACCTACTCCTGCATATGTCTGTCTTTTTTAAAAATCTTAAACCAAAATTAGCTACTTTAAAGTGTAACGATAATATTGGGGCAAATAAAAAATAAATAAAATTCCATGACTTTTCCAAAACCTAATGGATATTTTATTATTTTCCAAAACATTTCTAGGTTTGTAAAATTCAATGTAATTTTTCATGACTTTTCCAGGACCTTGTTTTTTTCTGGCAGCTTTAGGAGGCAACGTCACAATTTTATCATAAAGTGTAATATTTTAGATTCGTTTTTATTTATATACCCTCACTACTGTTTTCTTGAGATTTATATTCCTAAAATTTAGCTCGATTTTACATTACTTATCCATGGTCAATCCAGCATCTTCAAATTAGCCCGAATTCCTAATGCCTTCCTGATTCACTGCAGTGTTTCCCCTACCATAAAATAAGCTGATGTGCTGCCCAGCTTGGATGTAGAAAATAAAATGTATAAATGTCCAAGTTCCCTGGCACCATGATGGATTTCCACTACATTGATCTCGTTTTTTGAGATTGCCATAAAAAATGAAGTAAGTTCAGTAAAGAAAAAAAAATCAGCGACGAGGTGGTATGATGCGGCCTTAACCATCCCGGAGTTGATTATTTTCCTATAAACGGCACGTACCGAAGTGTTTTATTTCGCTTATACCACAACAGTTTGCCAACGATTACACATTTATTTGTTAAATTTACTTTTTATCTGTTTATAGTTACATTTAATGTTGTGGAACGTCCGCAAAACAAGTTAGTTCCTGTTCTCGCAATAAAACAGTCGTTCCCTCACCAGCCTCTCTCTTGAACTTAAGACCAAAATAAATAAATAAATAAAAACAAATAAAAAATGCAGCTTGTCGTGTTCCTGATAAATCGTAAAGCGCAAACTCCTCTGTCCTGAAGACTTTCCCACGACGGCAAACTTAAAGGAGCAGCTTTACCTCTGACTGTTACAAAGCGCTGACACCGGAGTCTCCTTTCATAAATGTTCAATAAACCTTCTCCTTACAGAAAGCGTCACCATAGCAACCATTATACGCTTTCCTTTGTTAAATAACAATGCTTTTTTTTTTTTATATACGTTTATTTTTAGGCTTAAATGATGTGAGCTGGATTCAGATTGGCAACCGTACCGTGCCGTATCACGCTGTCCAGTGGGAAAGCGCTATTGCACAGCCTTCTACTGTTCTCCTGCATTCCTGGGCTGTTCCTCCTGCTATGTGGGAAGCAGTGTGCAAAATGGGCATCAGAACATCCGACCACGATTAGGTGACGTTCTGCTAAACCTAATGTAAGCCAATTTCAGCACCCTGCCCTCCTCTTAGAAAACCCTCCCTCACAGCGAGGTGCAGAGAACACTGCCTCGCTTTGTCTTCTCTCTGCTCCTCTTCTGCTCATCTGTTATGAAATGGTGTTGACCTTGTCCTGGTGTGGACGTATGAGCCGGGGGTGGACGGGTGGTGTTTCAATGTCACTGAGACACAGCGAGGGTTGTTCAAACACAGCACAAGAGAGACAGGGCACATGAGAGAGCGAGAGATAGCGAGAGAGCAAACGGCCTTCATCTCTATCACGGAAAAAAAGAGGACGTAGCCAAAAGCAACCAACTTATTAAATCAGAGGAACTGAGTAAAAGCAAGGCGTCACAAACAATTTAAATTAAGGCACCCTCCATCCTGACTGTGATGGTGAAGAGCGCAGAATGTGGGTCGAAGCTGTTCTATTTCTGTGTGGGTTTCAACCAGAACAAATCATGTGACTGAAAGCACAGCTATGATGGAGAGAGAAGTGTTCATTTGTGTTCTTATACCTCGTTTACACTTGAGTATTAGGATTATATGTGGATTTTTGACATAAAAATGAAAGTGTAAATGAACCCAAGACGCATTTGAAACAGATTTAAATCCGATCATCGCTCGAACCACTTCATGGAGGCATTTTAGCCTCATGCTATACAAGTGTAAATGCATCTGTCTCTCCAAGACCCATTTAACAACCAAAAACCCTCCCAGTAGGTGATGCACGGCTCCACGAACGCTGAAGTTGGAGCCTTTAAAAAACTTTAAAAAACTTTTTTTAAAAACCCACAGTTTATGATGCGGCAGCCAGGAACACCACAGGAAGTTGGTGTTGATTTGCATATTAATACGTGATGCAGCATTCGGATTTCAGCCTGGCTAACCGGAGATGCATTCGACTGCAAGCGTAAATCGTATCAGCATAGAATTCAGGTACAAGACACGTCAAACGACCAGGTGTACACGGGGTCTTACGGTGTGGACGCTGTTATTAGGAAAACTCTGTTCACACTACTGAGATGCTGGGATTCTGCCTGCATCACTTTCTCCTCTGTGTGTCAGAGGATTAGAGAGAAAGAGACAGAGAGAGAAAATGAACTGAGGTTGACAAACAGAAGAGAAAATAGAGAGAATAGAGAAGAAAAGAAAGACTGGAAATAGTGTGTGTGTGTGTGAGAGAGATGGGGTGGTACCCTCTACTTCCTCTACCCTCTCTTCCTTCTAATTAGTTACTGGATCAACTCTATGCAGTTTTGAGGTCAGTGCCTGTCACACACACGCTGATGCTCACCGGCAGCCGATGGTGGTCTGCAGCAGTGTGGTGATGCCAACGCAGAAGAAGATGGTGCCGATGAGCTGGCTCGTAGCCCATTGGTCGAATCCCACACACATGGCCTCGGCCAACAGGAAGGGCACTGCGATGGTCCCACTGAAGCATGTAAGATAGTGCTGTGGGGAGACACACAGAGAAACAGTTAAAGAGGAGTGTGTGTGTGTGTGAGTGTGTGTGAGCAGGTCATGTCTTACTACGGCTTGTTAAATTACAGAGTAAACAGAGCATGTGCTTACTAAAAACAAGCCACTGATTATACCACTGAAGCAAACTGTAGTATTTGAAGAGTGTGTCACGCTAGCTAAGTGTTTATCTGCATACACAACGTTCTGTATTTAAACTGATCTGAAGAACGGTCACGCGAGTGTCCGAGTGTCTTTTGCGAGTGTCCTGGTGTTTCCCACGAAACTCATGTTTCCCACGAGTGTCTGTGGGGGCGCTTCTGCAAGCGTGCTTGTGCTAGGGGGCGCTTCTGCGAGCGTGCTTGTGCTAGGGGGCGCTTTTGCGATTGTGCTAGGGGGCGCTTTTGCGATTGTGCTAGGGGGCGCTTCTGCGAGCGTGCTTGTCCAAGGGGGCGCTTCTGCGAGCGTGCTTGTGCTCTTATGAGAGTGTCCAAGGAGCGCTTCTGCGAGTGTGCTAACGCGAGTGTGCTTACGCGAGGGCCCGAGGGCTCTTACGCGAGTGTGCTTATGAGAGTGTCACACATGTGCGAGGTTTCTGCGCGTGTGTACCTGTAAACCCAGGAAGACGCACAGATACCAGGGTGGAGTGTCTTCTATGGTGTAGATCATGTCCAGTCTCCTGGCGTCCGTGCTGTCCGTGCTGTCCACCGTCTCCGAGAAGGAACTCTGGAGGAGAAAACACACACACACACAAACACACTGCATCATCATCGTTTCTATGGTAACTGCTCTCTGCACTTTTTTTTTTTTTTTAACCTCAGGAATAGATCATTGCTCTGGGCTTTAACAGCACACACAGAACACTCATTTCAAAATATCTTTTGGAAGATTTTGCATTGTGTATAGAAGTACATTTTCTTTTTTTAACACCCAGAAACAATTTAGCACTCAACTGTAAATATTCCGCCTCGTTGTATAAGCTGCATTCATGTACCATGCATTTTTATTTTGACATACCAAAAAAAAAAAATCTGTCAGTGAGTCTATCCTCATGAAAGTTATTACACAGCAATTTAATACTGAAACCTTACATTTCACTTCACAGCAGCTTTTGTTTTTCAATCATTGCCGCTGCGATAACGCTCATTTTCACTAGCATGACCGTAGGATTACTGGGATTATATGGAATTAACAAATGAGCTAATGCACATGTTATTGCTTCCCTGTACGTACTAACTAACTAACTAAAGCCATCCTTATAGTGCATGAAATACGATAAATAGTAGTGCGCGTTTAATGATTTATTTACATTTGAGCTTTGGGCTATGGCTTGAGGTAAATCAGTAATGACGATGCAGAGTTATTTAGAGAAAGTGGACTATAGACCAACACCCCTCAGCGCTTGTTTGGAAAGATTACACCACTATCTAGCTATGTTTTGGCGATCCAAGTGTTCAAGGACAATACGTTACTCTTCGGAATCTAATAGAAAACGTAAAAGACGTGGATGCTTCACGTGTCTCATAGGAAGCACATGTTGGCTTCAGCCCTGCCGGATTGGTGGCTGTTGTGCAGTAGAGGGTGACTCCTCTCTGGATTACATGCCCAGGCTTTAATAATAAATAATGAGTAATGAATAGAAGACGAATATTGAACAGACACTGTCGAGGGCAACTACAGAGAAAACCCCGAGGCGAGGGGGGAGACGGAGAGACTTCCTCAAAATGCTGTTACGCTTTGATCTTTTTTCCCTCCATTTCACTCCTGCACATGTGAGCAAAAGTGCAGAGTCACGGTGACTGAGGAAGAAAAGGCGAGAGGGAGGGGGATAAAAGGAGAGTTATACAAGCACAAAGCCGAGTCACGGTTCTTAATCTGAAGATAAAAGAGAGACGCAGAAACAGTGTGTGTGTGTGCGCGCGCGCGTGTGCACACCAGAGTGTCAGCTCACCTTATCAGCAGCCTGCTGCTCTTTAGTGTAGATGGCCATGAGCTCGGTGTCCTCCCTGTCCTGGTCTCCAGGAGTCGAGGACACTCCATTAACCACCACCTGTCACACACACACACACACACACACACACACACACACACACACAAGGACATCTAAAATCACCATTCCATGTGTAGTTTGTTCTGCACAAAACTATTTGTGTTGTTTTTTGTTTTGTTTTTTAATTCCCAAATCTATTTTAAAAAACTTTTATCCTGACCGGTTGGCACATGCCCCATCGTTTTTTGTTGTTGTTGACTTAATTATTTTTAATCTATTAACAATAACCATGTACCCATGATGAATTTGGTTGCCCTTCTTGCCAGGGTACCAAGAGTACCGAACGCCGTAACAGGGACATGACTGGTCAAGTGCAATCGTCACAAGTCGTCGCTCGAGTCAGAAAACCACGAACTAACTAGCAGTACGGCACAGCGGTCTTCAGTAGTCGTGCAGAGACTCCCAACGTTTCTTTCTCTTTTGAAATGTCCTTTTTCTGGCAGATTTAAAAGGCAACGTCACAATTTTATCACATAATTTAACACGTTTTTATTTATTTATTTACACACAGTAATGTTTTCTTGTCGCTGATATTTAGCTCGATTTTACACTCATTACCCGTGATTATTACATCGTCAAGTCAGGCCGAATCCCAAATGCATTCCTATGCACTGCGTTTGCTCACTACATAGGGTATAACAATGACGCTGTAGAACCCAAGTAGTGCACTATATCCCTGATAGAACGCTGTATGAGATTTAGCCACAGAAAAAGCATGACAATGTGTTTTTAATTCTTTTTAAACCCACACATTTTAACTTTGTCTGACAAAGTTTGTACTCAAACTTTTCTCCATTTTCACCAAGATTAAAGTAATGGCACCCCTGGCTTCGTTTGAGTCGCTCGCTGCCATTAAAACAAACTCGCTATAGTTTATAATTATAGAACTCGCGCGTTCACCCTGGTGGAAAAGCGGTAATAATGTTAACTTATTTCAGTGTGATGTTAACTGTAGCGTTTCCAGACAGCTGGGAACATTGGAGAACTCACTTGCCTGGTGGGCTAACTAATAAATCTATGATTATTACTATTGTTAAAAGAATATTTAAATGCAGCCAAATGTGTGAGAATTAAACTTTGTGTCTGACAGAACAGAACTGCTGATGTAAGGTTTTATGGAAACACACGCAAATAATGGACACACACACACACACATCTAAAGTTGGCAATTCAACTGTATCAACTTTGGAAAGTTAGGATCCATTACAACAATATTCAATAAAGTGTGCATCACTTTTTAGCCAAATCTAAAGTTATTGATCTACTTCTAAACATAAAAATTCCCTAAATCCAATATTATTTATTGTCTATATTCCGCTACATTCGTAAACGCAGTTCTCTTTAAACTCTCGACTGCATATTTAGCCGCTTTGCTACGCTCCTGTTGAATTTCTTTACATTCGACGGGGGTGTGGCGTATCCTAAACCTCATTTGCTTTTGTGGGAATCAAAATCAAGCCCTTCAACACGCTCACTCCCCGACTTCCTGTTTTGAAAGGAAATACGTCACGGGCACTTTAAACTCCCAGGAGCCATCTTTGGGTCCAGATTTACATTCCTCACTCTTGTGACTACACACCTTTTACTATTACGTTTCACTGCAGTTACTGAATAATATGCTTTAAAACGAATAAGTGAATAATAAACTGAGACGTTAAGGGATTAAAAACCTGATGACATAATACTGTCATTTAAATAATGACTACATGTTTTTGTATCTTTCTCACCGGGCAGCATTTTAACCGCAAATGAACCTCGGCAGCGTTTCATTGCAGATTTGGCTTCATCATTCGTCATCGCTTGTAGCACGCTGAGATCGTGTCACTTGTTTATTGATTCCTAGCTCTGGAGTGCATGATGTTTGCATATTGTCTAAGTACACAGTGCTGGAATTGTGTGTTGAATAATTCATTATGTATAGCTAATTATCGGGCTATGCCTTGTGTGTGTGGTGTGCAGAAACAACTGCACATCTCCAGACACGACACTAAAGTGTACAAGCACTGCGCTGTGAAATTGTACTGCTTTAAGTTATCATTCTGGAGAAAAACCTTTCTGCAATATCTCAAATACTCCCGACATTGTATTTGTAAACGAAGTTTAAAAAAAATCAGCACTCATTATTGAAAATTGGCTGCTTATTTGATTTGTATATGGACATGTGTGTTACTGCCAAACTACTTAAATATCAGCCCCTGGGAGATACCATCAACCACATTGGTTACCGATGCCAACTGACGGTCTTGGTGTTTGGGAGCCTGGGGCACGTTCACAAGCCTGTGCTGCTGCTGGCAGGACTGAACAGAAAAAATGCTAAGAGACTGGCAAAATATTGTTCAACTTTTGTTATTGTAGGCAGCCTCTCTATTTGGAGAAGGCGTTGTTTTGTGTACCCCGATGGCCATCTTTGAATTGTCTAGATAGTGGATGTAAGTTAGCACTTGTACTCTAAATTCTGCCTGAGAGTTAGTGGTAAACGTTAATTCCCTGTAACATACTGTATGTCTTGGACGTGCCATGCTATGAACTACTTCTATAAAATATTTGGATTTAAATACCATTGCTTTTCCTCCAAATCCAAATAAAAGTATTAAAATGTGTGTGTGTGTGTGTGTGTGTGTGTGTGTGTGTGTGTGTGTGTGTGTGCACGCATTTTGCAGTTGTCAGTAACAGATGAAAGTTACTTCCTGGAGAGGTTGGAGGAGAACCACTACAACACGTACCAGTCCCAAAAGTACGGCCCAAACTGGTACGTCGGGATCAAAAAGAACAGGGAACCAAAACGAGGCTCGAGGACGCACATCGGACAGCAGGCCATTTTCTTTTTACCTCGGCAGGTGGATCAAGCAAGAGACTAAAATATGTTAGAATCAGACATGGCTTTTCCACCATCATCTGCATTACAAAAGACTCCAAAAACTCTATTCACTTGTGTCATGCAAAATATAGAGCACCTTATTGACTGACACTGCTGCATCAGCATACAGTAACACACAAGTAACAAAAGCATGTGGAAACACTGACTTTACTGTAGATGAGTTTTGATTTTTAACTTTATCGTATCTTTAAATTCAAACCTTCTTGTGAATGTATATAGACTTAGCCTCACAACATTTACTTAATACTATGGAGAGGACGTTATTTCTTCTATTTTTAATAGTCAAATACACGGTTATTGACCAAGACTACTTTTACAAAATACGCCCTCTGTACAGACAGATATTTTTTGCCATGATCCTCTAACTACTGTGAATTATTTGTACTCTTCATCAGGGGTTGCTGCACTTGCAAGTAGGGCTGGGCGATTATTCGATTTCGATTATAATTTCGATTAAATTTCTTATGATTTCGATGATAAATTTTAAGCTGAAATTCGATATACATGAACGTGTA
>JAOUQW010000033.1:1518587-1529932 GCA_028565825.1 Olivaichthys viedmensis
ACACGATTGGCTGATTAGATAATTGCATGAATGAGAAGGTGTACAGGTTCCTAATAAAGTGCTCGGTGAGTGTAGATTGCATGATAGTAATCCAGCGTGTAAATCGGACCAATGTTGTTCCATTTTTACATTATTTTCTGAAGACTGATGCTTTTTAAGCACATAGTTTAATACACTGGCGGTATTTCTCAAATAGAGTTTTATATCAGAGTAAAATCCTACACTCCTTTCCAGTCTTTTGGGTTTTGGTGGGTTCTGTCATGGTTTGGTCACGGGAATTCAGGACACAGGTGCGAAGCCGTTTTTACAAACATTTATTTTACGAACATCTAACAAAAACACGGGGGTACAACACACAGCGTAACATTAAACAATCAAGCACAAACTGGACGGGAACAAGAGGGCTTCTTATACAAACACTGATTATTAACAAATGACACGCAAGTGGGAACAATCACATCACAAGACAGGAAATACAAACATCAACAGAGGGCGCGTGGCGCTCGTCGCCGTAGCAACCGGCGCGTGACAGGTTCACGTACATTTTATTTATTAAAGGATCTTGTGCGAAGAGAAGCAATAACCTGAGAAATCACTTAGGTCCAATAACTGCAGCCAAATTTAGGATTGCAGGAAGGTCGTAAATCGTGAGGAGCACGGCGTGTTTGATTTGGAGGGACGCCTTCCTTCCTCTCCCCCCTCCCCTCTCTCGTCTGGGGGTATTTAATGGAATTTCACTCACACAAAATGGACAGGGGGAGGAATGTTTGCACTTAAAAAGATAGCTGGGGCTGCAAATTAGATAAGACTAAATATGCACAAAATCCTAAGCAGAGGCTTGAGTCTGTATCTAATCACTGAAATGAGGTTTCAGACTGGCTTCAAATGTTTTTGTGTCTGCGTGCATGTGATGTTGTTGGATTGCTGACCTCAGAAGCCATATCTCCTTTTCAGCATATGCTTGTAATATTTAAGCGTTTGTCTGTCAAGCCATGTAGGGTAAAATGCTACGAGGCTTGACACGAACGTGTTCTTAAAAGCTCTGCTAACACTCCCGTCATTGTTTTAAGCGAACCGAGGAGGCATTTGCATTGGAAGAGCGATGCATTTTACATTTGCAGTAAGCTTATCTGACAAAATGGTGACTGATGGTGTCTATTGATGGCGACTGGGACTACAGATGGGTGGTCTGTCCAAAAGGAGGCCAAGCAGCTCTTTGGGCACTGTTTAGTGTCAGCCATTATTGGATGCTTGTTTATATGAAGAAAGCATTGCCGTGTATACTTGAACTTTTAAGTTTGTTTAATACGTGACACCTATTTGTGTGCCTGCTGAACGTATTGTAACAAAGATGTCCACCACTTGAAAGATCTGGGGCGCATTATTAATCCTTACCCAGCTATGAATCCAAACAAAGAATATAATGTGTGTGTGTGTGTGTGTGTGTTTCAGCTCTAAGGAAGGTGTATGGTCCAATGATGGCTGTATGAGAGCTGGGGGTAACCTTTCCTACTCTGTCTGTGTGTGCAACCACCTGACCAACTTTGCCATCCTCATGCAGGTTGTTCCTGTGGAGGTAAGAATAATTCTGTTTATCCAGTAGATGCACTTGTTGTTCTGTTTTACTCTTAGAAACAGCAAAATAATTATAGTAATTTTAGCGGTGGATTGGCCTAACCATCAAATTCCCAGTGATGTGAGTAGGCTTGGGCTGGTTCCTATTGTTACCGGTACAGTTGTCACGCGCACACCGCCTCGTGCTGCGGTGCACGTGACCACACGTGGTGATCGCTATGGTGACGCACGCCACGCGCTTTCTGTTTATGTGTTTGATTCCCTGTCTTGTGATGTGATTGTTCCCACCTGCGTGTCTTTTGTCAGTAATTAGTAAGTGTATAAGAATCCTCGTGTTCCCGTCCAGTTTGGTCCTTGATTGTTCTATGTCATGTTGTGTGTAGAGTATGTTCTGTTTAATAAATGTTTAAATGTTCCAAGGCTTGCACTTGTGTCCACCACCCCCGACGACAACCGTGACAACAGTAGGAGCTATACTGTTATAATTCTCATTATACCATCAATGCACATGGTGTTCTTTAAAATGAATGACACAATACGCCAGTGCTAGATTTAATAGGCTATCCACAAATAAGATGAGATAGTGTGAGATGGTGATTTCAACTACTGTGGTGCACGCTGTAGCATGATGGAAAAACTAATCTGGAGTTAAGTGCCTAACAGTAGCCTAACAACGTGTTTTTAAAACAATGCATATAGGACTACGCTAATATTTTATACATGGGATGTTGACTGCATAACTATTTCATGACCATCTTTTTATTAACTTTTGATTAGGTTAATCTTTTGTTTAGCCTCCTGTGAGCTTCGGCAGTTTTGTTCTTTTAGTCATTAATCAGCTTTAAAAAATAAAATAAAATTGTGTTTTGTGTTATTATTGATTTCAGACAGGTTAAAACCCCAATATTAGTGGCATAACCAGTATTTTGACAAGCATTATATCAGTATTAAACAATGTTATAGCAACTCCAGCCTAGTTGTGAGGAAAAAGTTTCACTTGACATTTACATTTCTGTACATTTACAATGCTACTCTTTGCTGATACTCCAGAACCTTTCCATTTTCTGCTGCAACAAGCAGCTCCAGAAATGATGCCCAACTTATTCTGCCTCTAGGCTAATTGATGTGGTTAGGTTGATTTTGGAGTCCACTCAGTGGTCCACCAGCATGGTTGGAGCAGCGTTAGGCTAAAGTCCGGAGACCCATGGTGTGTGAGGAAGTTAGGGGAGAGCAAGTTTTTCTTGCGGTCTTATGGGGATTTCTGTGGGCGAGGATCCATTAAGTGTGGTTAAGTGTGGACCATATGAACATGGGGCTAAAACATTCTGCTAGGATTATTACTATAGAGCCATATTTTAGCATAGCGATAGTCTTCAACATTATTTTAAGCTTTTTGTACCAGTTTTAATTGGGATTTCCATAGTAGGTTTGCTAATATGTATGAATGGATGAGAAATAGTAAGGTACAGGCCTTACCACTCCTGGCAGAGTTTGCCAAGCTCATTTTCTCAGACATTAAGGTCAGGTCTCAGTAGGGATCTTCAAAAAACACCCTGTCTCATTGCTGAATCAGATGCTTAACTTTGTTTCCAATAGACAATGAGCCTAAAGCATACAAGTTATGATTGGCTAAAGAGCTCACTAAATCTCCTTGAGAAGACATTTTGGAAAAAGATGAGAAGGTTCTGTCCAGGGAGAGGCAGTACATTTTGTATCTGGTTAATTTGAAGCTCAGCGTCGTGTGTGAATGTGTCTCACAGGAGGCCCGAGAGTGTGTGGGCTGAGCGGAGTGGGCCGAAGGAGAGGGCTCATGGATTGTCAGCTCATAAATAACGAAGTTGTTAGGAAATACAGAATAAGAACCATGGCATGACTAGATGCGTCTAGGATCATCATCCTTTCAGAATATAAAGAACGCAGTTTCATAGAGGTGTAAGAATAATGTCAGTCAGCCAAACGCTCCAACTTACTTTAGTCGCCCAGGTGCAGTACAGCTTGGCTTTTTGAATTTGTAGATAAAATATGTCACCAATCATGGCTGCAGCTGTGATGCTAAACTCTGCCTGTGCCTTAAGCTTTAATTAGTGGTTTACCACAATCTTGCAGGCTAAGGGTTAATGCTCCTTTGGACACAGAATGGAGAGATATTCTGGGCCCTCCATAATCACAAAGCAGGAGGAAGAACTAGCGTAAAGTCCAGCTAGGAATAATCCTTCGATGAGGCCGTGCCACCTCAGAGGAACAATTCAATGCGTTTCTTTGATAGAAAAAAATAATTTTACATTACCTGACCCAGAATAAGCCTTACTGACCCTTGTGAAAAGCCTTACAGAAAATCTAATGCAATCTAATACATTTTTATATGTTTATATATACATTATGTATATATAATATATATGTGTGTATACATAAATATACATTGATATATATTTTTACACACACACACATTTTACTGAATTTGGGTTCATTATTTGCATACAGACGAGCCTGAAGGAATTCTCTGAGTAATCCGATTTCTCTGAAGCCCACCAGCTAGAAAAATGATCAAATTTCTTTTGGCTCATGGTCACTGTACCTCAGCATGAAATTAATGTTGATAGTGATGTTCATAGCAGAAACAGTTATGTATATAATTCATTTTACAGGGACTTCAGTGGGCGGTTTAGTTGATATTTTGCCTTGCATAATTTGCCCTAAAGTGCTACTGTTAGAACAACATTTATTTTTCCAAGCAGTTCATAGTGATGAGTTGAACAGATGTTAAGGTCAAATATATTTGGTTTAAAATGGTAAAAATGTTTTTACAAAAGGTCTTCCAAGTAACTTTTTTTGTTACATACTGTATATGCAAACCAATTGGATCAGTGAAGTATAACCTTTGACTCTGCAATCACTGGTGGGACTGAATGTCAATGTTTATTCGGCTGACATCATTCAAGACTTCCAAAAATAATAACTGTGGGTTTTGACTTTCTCAGTCCTTAGTATGCTGAATAAAGCCTATTTATAACATATTTACATATTTATTGATCTAAAAAGGGAAAACTGGTTTTGTTCAAGCAACCTCAGTGTGAAATAGGACTGTTAGGTAGGTGGAAGAGATTGTTGGGACTGTGTAGCTGAAATTGATTCCCAGTGGGGTGTCAACGAGAATGACACAGTCAAGGGCATCAGATAACAGTTGACAAAAAAAATTTCTGGTTTATGAATCAAAAATGTTAAAGATTTAACTTAACAAATGTGATTTTGACCAGTCGATCAGCTACAACCCCAGTTTGACGTACTTCAATTTAAGGTTTGAACAGCTGTCAGTGTTATAACAGAGCTGATTGTCCAGTTCTTACTGCTATGGACTGATGATATTAGCGTCCTGTGTCTAATTACACTGCACCTCACGGTTTTGTCTTGCACAGCTCACTAAGAGCCATCAGGTGGCGCTTTCCACCATTACCTATGTGGGTTGCTCCATCTCCATCTTCTGCCTGGCCATCACCCTGGTCACCTTCGCTGTACTCTCGTGAGTATCCTACAGTGTCAAAAGAGGCCATGTACTCACCTGTCATTACACTTTAACGTTTTTAAGCATGCAAGCAATTTAAAAAGTGTTTTACCATATAACTAACCAGTTGCTTATACGTGTGTGTGTGTGTGTGTGTGTGTGTGTTTGTGTAGCTCTGTAAGCACCATCCGGAACCAGCGCTATCACATCCATGCCAACCTGTCCTTCGCCATCCTGGTGGCCCAGATCCTCCTACTCATCAGCTTCCGTTTTGAGCCCGGGACGGTGAGTATCCAACTCTTTGTCTGTGTGTGATTCCGAGCCTACAATCACTGCATGCTGCTGACCCATCCTTTCTTAGTTCTGACATGTTTTGGGGCAGTGGTACCTCAGCAGTGAATGTTCTAATGATTGTGAGTTCAAATCCCAGACTGCCTAAAAAGTAAGGGTCTTAAAAAAAACCTTAACTGCTCCAGGGGCTCTGACCTTGTGTTTCCTTTCAAGTTGGGGCATGAGAAAAAACAACTGCTTCCCTTGAGATCAATAAAGCGAGAAGTAAATCTCCAGTGAAAGCCATGTTGTCCTTAGCTCTGCCGGTTGTTTCCATTGTGTTTATGTTATAGGCTTAGAAATAAGTCCCTTTAGTTTGAATGATGGCTGTATCTCAGTTAAAGTGGGCCTGCTTTTCCTTCGAGTCAAACTCCATCCCGATACGCGCTTTGAGTGACTGGATGACCATATAAGCCGGACATTTGTAATCAGCATTTCCCTGGTCATGATGCCTGTTATTATGGAGTGCTTACAGCAAATACAATTATGTAATTTCGTGCAGCAGGATGTTTTTGTTCAATAGAGTTAACAGGAGATGTCTCGTTTTGGCGAATTATCCAGGCAAAGGTAAAGTTAGATGAATGTGCTGATCTTCTCGCATGCCTCCAGCGATGCTGTCAGACTGATTCGATAATGCGCTAAAGTGATTTCATTTCCTCAGCTTAAATCTCCGTCTGAGGACGTGACCGCTCTCAGACCTGGAACAGTGCACCAGCAGAGCCCAATGTCATTTCATTACTGATCTCTACTGGATGTGCCTCCTCTGTGCCTCCATTTCCCTGCGCCTGATTTATAAACTGTGATCTCTTGGGGGTTGATGAACTGATAAATACACTCTGTTGTAAAAGCTACATTTGGTTAGTGAAGTTGGGGAAGATTGGAGTAGTATGAGTATATTGGAATTGGATATTTCAACACCTCGTTGTTCCACCTTGTAGGTGTACAGTTAGCTCATCTTTTTCCGTGCACAGTGTGTGTAAATCATCCTCCAGCCTTCATCTGTGTTAGTTTCTGACCACAACACCGCTGTCGCTCGAGGTTTTTGCATGGTGGACTGTTTCTCAGCCCAGTAGTGACCTTAAGGTGTTTAAAAACCCAAGCAACACTGCTGCGTCCGATACACTCGTACCAGCACCACACACATTAACATGTCAGTGTCACTGCTGAGCTGGGAATAGTCCACCACGTAAATAATATTTGGTTACCAGTGGTCTTCTAGTTGTCCCTTTCCATTGATGGACAGGTTAGAGGGGGGCTGGCAAATTGTGTGCAGCAACAGTCAGCAATTGTACACTTACAAAGGGACCTATATGGCAGGTATACCTGACAAAATGGCTCACGAGTGTCTTAACAATGCAGCATACGACAATCCGAGTCCATTCTGGCCCCTCAGTTTCAGAGACCCAGAGTGTATAATGACTGAGTGACCTTTGACCTTTCCTTTTTGTCCTTTAGTTGCCCTGTAAGGTGATGGCGGTGCTGCTTCACTTCTTCTTCCTGTGTGCATTTGCCTGGATGCTGGTGGAGGGGCTTCATCTCTACAGTATGGTGATCAAAGTGTTTGGCTCTGAGGGCAGCAAGCACTTCTACTACTATGGCATAGGCTGGGGTGGGTGTGCTCTTTTGCAACGCCTATTTACACAAACAAGTCAACAGTTTCCACACTTGTAAAAGGCTAGTTTACATTTAGTCAACCAGAGCGACTTACGAAAAAGTGAAAACAGCTGAATGGTTTTGAGGAAAATCAGACAACAGCAAATGAATAACAATCCACAGACACAATCATTATGCTCAACAAGACTTAACAAAATAAACACAGGAATAGACGTAGGAAGTGGAGTGAAATGAAGCAGCTCCAGTGTTGGGGTGTGTGTGTGTGTGGGTGGGTGTGTGTGTGAACGCAGTGGAAGGTCATTCCTTAATATGGCCTGTCTGAGATGTCACTGCGCTAAAGAGCACTAAACTGCGGAGGAATGTTTTGCTAATGCTGCTGTCACTGTTAATCATTTAGATGTTCTCAAACGCACAGATGTTTTAATACACATGTGCTCTATCTGGATTTAGACTGTTCTTTTACCCTTTTCTCTCCGTCTCTTTCTCCAGCACCCTCTCTCTCTCTCTCCCGCTTAGGCTTCTCTGGTTCTTAAAAGGTTGTTTTTTTGTTTTGTTTTATTTGTCAAAAAAACAAAAAACATTAATTGCTTGCATATGTGCATGTGTTCACAATAGCTGTGAAAGTCAAACCAACCCATGATGTTCGTACTGTAAGTAAACCAATTAGAAATTATGAAATAGCTGAACGTATTTATCGGTTTCCAAGGTTACACATGATAGAATGACTCAGTAAAATGTTCCTACTTAGACCTTTAGTCATTCCCTCAGAATGGAGGCTCCCCTCTTTCTAAATGTCGTCTGGCAAACATTTGCAGCTCTTTATTTGCGGCGGCACAGACCAAGCCGGCTGTGGTCCAGCGGTTTCTATTATAGTTATTAGGACACGATCGTAAAAGTGCTGATCGTTTTTTAGCAGTTTCAGCGTGGTATTTTTAGCCCTTGGAATGCATTTGATCCTTCAGTTTTAATTTCCCTCTCTTTGCGCGAGCGACGGCCGCGTCTGTTCGCCCACTTGTCACCATTCACATAATTAGAGCGCTTAAAGAAAATAAAGGGAAACGTACAGAACAAGGGGCCGTTTGATGCCTGCTTCCCTCAGGAAAATAACATAACAATCTCTAAAATAGCTTGTGTAGACTCAGGCACAGCACACTGAAATCTCCTATTATGCTGCTCCGGTCTCTGTTCTGTTTAGAGCTAGCATTTTACATATCTGGCAACATATCTGGCAACATATGGCATTTGAAAGATCAAGTTCTCTCTGGATGTCTGTCCCCAGGGTCCCCGGTGGTCATATGTGTGGTGTCCATAACGTCGTCACTGAGCAGTTACGGGGAAGTCGGAAAGTGAGTAACCCTGGATATAGCTTGGAGAAGGGCGATTGGATAATTGTGGACGAGTTTAGCTATGAGTTTATTGTAATCATGTAACTAGTATTCCCCTCAGCACATGCTTGCGTGTGTGAATTTCTGTTGATCAGTGCATAGTTTGAAAAGGGGAGATAAATAGATGCGGAAGTGCTTAGATCTGAGTTTATTTTAACCATATAAATATTTGTCGTGTCGGTTCATGCTTGCGTGTGTGTGTTTCTGTTGATCAGTGTATATCTTGGAGACGGGTGATGGATAGTTATGTGAGCGTTATATCTAAACCATATAACCGTATAACTATTCTGCCCTACTAAGGGAGAAGGCAGTAAGTGCTCTTACAGTGAAATACGACTTCAAAGTTTACTTAGTAGCTAGATATAGGGTTTTTTTTTTGTTGGCAGGTAGTAAAGTTATTTTTAATGCGTTAAACAAAGTGATAGACCGAAAACAACAAATACTCAATTTTGACAAATTTGGCAGATACTGCATTTTTCCTACATGGAGCAAAATTAGTCGTGTCAGGACATGCTTGTGCGTGTGGCTCTGTTGAGCGGTTTATAATTTGGAGAGGGAATATGGAAGGATGTGAAAGTGTTCAGATCTGACTGTTTTGTCTTTCTCTGTCTCCACTGCTGCCCTCTAGCTGCTGGCTGTCTCTGAAAAACGGGGCCATATGGGCGTTTGTGGCTCCTGCTCTGTTTGTCATTATGGTAAGTGTGAGCTCAGTGCTACCTCCACACATTGAATCCTTTGAAGCAGTGTGTGTTTATATGTGGATATGACTGTGTAATTGCATGTGTGTGGATAAACTGAACTGGGCTTGGTGTGTATTTTTGAAAAATTATATTATATAGCACTTTTTTGTGTCCAAACTCAAAGTGCTTTACATTTTTTTTTTAAATGTAAAAGGCTAAACATAAACAAGTATTCATGATAAAGCCTATTAATAAAAACCCTCTACAATAATTAATGAATTAACTGTAATGAATCAAATGTACTTATCTTTATTTATATAGCGCTTTTTAATTATGTCCACCATCTCAATAAAATGAATCTCTGTTCTCTTAACTCTGTGTTTGAGGTGAACATTGGTATCCTCATTGCTGTGACGAGAATCATCTCCAGAATCAGTGCAGAGAACTACAAAGTTCACGGTGATGCTAACTCTATCAAGTGAGTGCACGCTGCCTTCAGAGTCTATAGATAATATAATATATTACTCTCTGTGCTGGTATCAAGGCCATCAAATGTACTACCAATATATTTCGAGTGTGAGTGGGATTTATTGTTTCATTATTGTGTTATTATTAAGTTATCCATCAGCTGTTGCACAGCAGTCGCTGCACCTGGTCTTACCGAAATCCACATTTAAACAAACCCATAATTACAGTCAGACAGTCAGAAAGCAAAATGAAATTAAAAGATTATTTCCAAAGGGAAGTTGCAAATGTCAACTTTACCCTGGAAATGTACAATAATGAGCACCAGGGGGAAATTTTTTTTTAGTTTATTTCTATTCCTATTTCAGTATAACAGTTAACCATGCAGCCATATTATCTCTACAGTCTGCGAAGGGCTATTTTACAAACGTCCCATCCATCACATCCATAACATTAGAATTTCCTTAGTGATGTGTACTCCAAAACAACAGATATTTTGTATTAAGTCTCTTCCATATTATACATGTGTTTTTGCAAAGGCCTTTAAAATTTACACTGTTTGTCTCCCAAAACACTCTGTCCATGTGATTCATGCATAACTTTGCTAACTCTTATATAATGCGAAATGTGGAAATAAACATCTTACTATTGAATAATGGTCTTGGACTGAAATGTCACTCTTACTAGGCAATAAGACACTTTGCAAGTCAATATGAGTTTAAATGTCACATCCATAATGCTGGAATTGCCCATAATCCTTTTTTTAAACATATTACACAGAAAATTAATAGACATCAAGGACATGATTTAACTGTGTGTGTGTGTGTGTGTGTGTGTGTGTGTGTGTGTGTGTGTGTGCGTATAGGCTTACTGCTAAAGCAGTAGCAGTCCTCTTGCCTATCCTGGGCATCTCGTGGATCTTTGGCGTTTTGTCTGTGAACGATCAATCCCTTTTCTTCCAGTACATGTTTGCAGCCTTCAACTCTCTGCAGGTCTGTGCGCACTTTCACACCATTACATTAATTACCACCCTACTTAAGTGAAAGAGCCACATCTGTATATCCTTGTGACTGATTCTTTTAAGAAGAACAGACTCTAAAGTCCACCCAATAATGTGTTTTCACAGCTTGTGAAAATAGTTTCAAAATCATTTGGATGGAAATGATTGCAGTAATGTTCAGCATATGGCACTATTATACCTTAATTCCTCTTCTCATCTCTTTTGCTTTTTTATTCTCGCAGGGCTTCTTCATCTTCCTCTTCCACTGTCTGCTAAACTCAGAGGTGAGACTTGGACTGTTTGTGCAGCTGTGAGTAGGTCATAACTGCGCTGATAACTTGGGAATAGCTCTGGCATTGGAGCGGTGTGTACAACATTGACACGCTGTAGTTGTTCTTACAGCAGTGGAGAGTGTCACAGCGACACTCAGTGGTGAAGTTTTGGTACAGCGTTTTATCTGCACAGTCCAATGCTGTATAATTCAATAATCTATATTAATTTAGCCCACCACAGGGGGTGTTAGAACAATATCATACATTGCTCTGGGTATTGTTTTTCGAATTATACTTGGTTCAGCAGCGGTGAAACTTATAATGAGACATTGAAGCGACTTTCATTTGAGATAGGAGGCAATCCAAGCATGCAACTTAGGGTTGAGGGCTTTGCTCAAGGACAAAACAGTGGTTCTCTTATGGAGTTAATTTACTGGTCAAAAGTAATAGTATGTGAATGCAATGCTGAACTCGTAATTTTATCACAAATCCATAATCTGTGATTGCAAATCTGTAACTTGGCTT
>JAOUQW010000033.1:1530032-1541063 GCA_028565825.1 Olivaichthys viedmensis
TAACTTGGCTTCCAACACAAATTTCATACGTATGAAATGAGCCCCTGACCTTTTGCAGCCATCCACATCCTCCTTTGGCACTGCGACCGGTGATTTGTGAATGAGGCATGAAGGTTTTAAGTACGTACATTGTAACAGCGTGAACATTGTAAAGACGTAAATCGGGACGTTAATTGGGTAGTTTAAATATGTACTCATGATTACAGTTGAATCTGATTATTAATTTGCAATTTATCTAATTAGGATCTAATCGTGGCATTTCTTAATGATTATTTTTGACAGGAAAATAACTCCATATTCTCTGGCAGTCCTGGGATTTGACGTCACAATCTTCCAATCACTAGCTCAGAACCTTTAGCACTAAACAAGCACCACTGCCCACAAAATCAAGCCATGTCGTGCCATGTTTATATTGTTTATCACAAAGTAGGGCATTGTGAAATTTCTTAAACATTAGAAACTTTCTGTCATAAAACTTTGATGTCTGAAACTTTCTCCACTAGACCAGAATCCCCAGATTTCAGAAAGGCAACAAACCTTGAGTCTGGCGCCTTGGACCACTTAGCCGTTCTGACATGCCACAGTGTTACTTATACACTTATTGTATTCTCCCTTCTGGAGGCAGCACACATGTATTAAACATAGGTGATCTGTGATCAGACTTTATTTTCTTTCCTCCAGGTGAGAGCTGCTTTCAAGCACAAGACAAAGGTGTGGTCTCTGACCAGCAGCTCCATCCGCAACATCAACGTTAAGCCTTTTAACTCGGACATCGTAAGTAATTACGAAATACAAATCATAGCTCTTTAAGACGAACCCTGATATCTGTTTCGTAGCAAGTAGAGGCTACTTGCTATTTTCTCTTGTTACCTAAACTAAAGTAAACAGTCTTTTATGGTTCAAGCCTTTCTGGGAATTACTTTGAGTGTGCAGTCAGGTCAAAGTGTGAAAATTGTCACTGCAGAAAGAGTTAGTATTGGGCATGTGACTAAGCAGGCTACTGTTATTGCATCATACAATGTAAGAGCCTATCAGGCTCCATTATGCAAACGCAGGCCATGCAACACGAGGGGACGGACGTATGTAGGGTTTGGGTTTCCGATGTGCAAAAGTGTGCGCACTTTTATGCCTTTTTCTGTTGTCCAATGTCAGTTGTATGTGAGAAAAAAATAAATGTCATCTGCAAAACAAGTTATCTGTGATTTTAAAATATCAAACTTAGGGAGACGTACTGAATGTGCAGTTAGAGCTATTAAATGAATTTCATACCATCTGCATCTGTACATCATTCTTTACAGCATTCTAGCATTTCTCGTTCTGTTGCATGTAACATATTTGTCATTTAGGGACTGCCATAATAGTGAGGGGTTTTGCACAGTTGTTTGCGGTGAGAGTTTATTCTTACTATGCATAAGCACAATGTTTTATTTCTGTTGGTTTTTGCTTTTAGGCCCAATGTTACCTAGACTAATCATGTTATGGCAGTAGTGATTATGTTAGAACTGGTACTTATCATGCAAATAGCATTCAGTTACAGATATCAGAATGATATGTCAGTGTGTTGATTGTCACCGTGGTTTTCTGTCTGACAGATGAACGGTAACAGAGGGGGGGGCGTGAGCCCGACAAGAATGAACACATGGGACAAAAGCACCAACTCAGCTAATCGCATCGACCTGTCAGCACTCTAAGAGTCAACAGCCAATGGCTATTGTACACAGAACCACAAACGGACAGTGAAAGTAGTACTTCTGCTCAAATACACTGGCTGATTTAGCCACAGTTCCTTCCACGACGACGCGACGATTTAATGAAGTTCTCACACGACCGACTGAAGAAAAGACTACAGCTAGTAGCAGACTTTTACTGATGTCACTCTTTCTCAAAGACACCACTCACTTTCTAAAGATAAACAGAGTTTAGAGCCATAATAAGTCACAGATGAAAACACAAGACTCGTGTTGGATAATTATGCTCTGTTCAGTGTTCAACTACAACGTGTCCTCCTTGTAACTCCAGTAACTGCTGGATTCCACTACTGTCTATGACTTGACACTAAACTGTGACACAAGATGCGTCTCGCTCGGGACGAGGAGTTTTCCATTGTGCTGTCACAATAACGAGACCTGCTATTACAGTCCTCTGTCTAACTCTGATTAGATGGAATGAAAATCAGGCCTGGGTTACATATGGGCCATCTAGTACTTTCCATCTCAAAGGCACATGAACGTTTAGCTGGCGAGATTTCATGGCTGCAGCAAGAGATATTCCTGCAGAAGGACACAAGTACAAAGCGTTCTTTTGCTGTGCGTCCTGTTCGTTCGTAGAAAAAGAGAAGACTTGATGGCTCCGTATTTCCTCACTGATATCATGCTGTATTTTACCCTGTGTTGTTCTCTTCCTACAGATATGTTGTGTACTATAAATTATTGCCTTGACATTGCTTTCACATGATGCTCAGCAAAGTGCTCAGTTTGGGCATATACAAATAACATTATATACTCCAACATGTTTTATGGGGACGAGAAGGTTTTGTGTTATAACAGCTTTAAATGTCTTAAGATGCATCCAACATTCCCAAAGTCATTTTGACATAACAAAATGTCGACCGGTACTATGCGAAATCAACCATTAACTAAATGCGACTTGTTTTACATCATTTAAAAGGTTGTAAACTCTGGTAATAGGAGAATATGTTAACATTTTGTCTACTCAAAGTCCTTATTAGCGTCATTTAGGCATGTGCCAATAAACATAAGCATTTGTGCTTTGGAGATAAAGTTTATCCCATTTAGAAAGCAGCATAAGGACAGCTGCCTTCCTTATTTTGGACAAATCTGAAGGAGCATCGGTGTGTTCTTGTCAGAGAAGGAGCATCTGTGTGTTCTTGTCAGAGAAGGAGCATCGGTGTGTTCTTGTCAGAGAAGGAGCATCGGTGTGTTCTTGTCAGAGAAGGAGCATCGGTGTGTTCTTATCAGAGAATGCGATCCCATAATTTTGCTCACCAGAAACTTCCATGACAGTTTGAAAAAACATGGAGGACATAACTGTCATTCTGATTTGATGGTTAAAATGCTGCCCAATGAGAACAGGTAGTAACTGTTTGTAATACAAAATGTGATCATAAACCATGATAAGTGCCAGGCAATTATTGTCATATGAAATTTAAATATCGACACATAATACCATATATTTAGTCGAAATGTAGCAATGCTTATTACAAACGTTCATAAAGCCTGTGAGTTTTTTGCTTTCACCTGTTCCACAGATTCAGTCTGGCATTTCCCCAAAAGCAAAACAATTGTGGTGGGGATTCATTTAAGAAAAGCCAAGATCTTCAGCCATGGCTAAGGTGAAGCTAAGGTTTGCTCTTCGGTTTTCATGCCCTGTATTAAAATGTTTAGGGTACTGCACAACATTTTCATATCAGATCAGATGTGTCTGACTGTCTGACTGCACCGTTACACATACATGTAGCTCAGCATCAGCTTTTGTGCCAAATGTAGCTTACATATTACGTGTTAAAATGGAGGTCAGGGTTCCTCTTCTACTTTAAACTATAATACTGCAGTATTTGTCTTGTACCATAGTTATTTATATGCATACAATTATGTAATTGTCACCTCCACCCTGATTCTGACCCCTTTGGCTTCTCACACTTTGCGTGCCTGAAGATGTGTGGCCCATTTTGTTTTTTCTTTATTTGGTCATAGTTTCCTGTTCTCGTTAACACATTCGCTGGTGATTGGTTCCTTGTTTCTAACTTCCTTATTTAATCCCCTTTTCCTCTGCGTCTTGTGAAGTCGTGTGTGTCTATGCAACAACTCTAAGCCCTGTTTCTTGAGACGAGTTCCTTGGTTCTCCTAGTTCTCTGTGTAATGTGGTTTCTCCTGCTTTTTGCCCCTTGCATGTCTACATGGTTAATGAGTATGGATTCTCCTTAGTCGGCCTGCCAATTTGTGTTTTGACTCCTGCCTGGAACAACTACGATAACTGGAATGCCGCTAATTAATTAACATGCTATGACTATGCACTTGGGTTCTGCCTGTAACTGTTGCTTGTTACACTAATATTGTTAATTTTGTAATGTTGTCCCAAGATTTTTCTTAAAAGGGACTGCCGTTATTTTCCATTATTTCAACCATGACCTTAATTTCAGTAAAGCTCAAAGGAAAACAAATGTGTTACTTCTCAGTTATGATAGACTGTGATCGTCAGGGTCATGTAGACTGACACAGATGCAGCTGGGTTCAGTTGCACCAAATTCTCTCTATAAGGAAAAATATATTCGAAGTTTTAAGAGAGGTTTTGAGTAGATTGCTAGACTTTGGTCTTTCATTATTTTGAGGCAAGAAGAGACACCAAGATGTAGGTAAGAATTATGCTGATGATGAAGTGATGTACATTGTGTTAAAATGATCATTGTGTTTTGCATTTGTCTGTGTACAAATGTCAGAGCTTTTCATATGACTAATAATGTGAGCTGTATTCTGTGAAGTGTTCTGTTTCTTACTGCCAATGTGGACATTGTTAGAAATGCGGTGTCACTTACTGTTTTATCGTGGTGTCTTTCATGACTATTTAAGGCCTCGTAAAAATAAAACCTACATATCGTGAGACTGTGATATGACATTATTGTGTTGTGGGGCCCTAGACGAGATCTTGAGAATGAACCCCTCCAAAATCATTTTAGCCAGCAAAATATGTCCAAAAGGAAGAAAAAAAACATGGAGATCCCTCCAGCATGAAAATATTCTAGGCTGTTGCCTATACAGTCTAAAAATTGGGCCAACCCTGGCATTGTATATATAGTTTATCTCTTTTATGCCTAAATATCATAAGTGTGTCATAAAGATAACATAAAGCTGTCTACATAGCAATCCCAGCTTTATGACCAAAGTGATCTCACAAAGGATTTACAGACATTGACAATCGCAGAACATGTTTTTTCATACAATCTGGCTTCATATGAATTTGCAGTGGTGAGATCCTGTTCCTATGACTGTGTTTAAATGGTAAAATGTTAAAGTAACATCTTATGATCTCATCTCTGTGTGTCATTAGGCAAATTGATATACATATTACTCACTGCATCATCCCTACAGGCCTCATGGCTTGTGTAAAAGATTAGCTTTTATCTGACACTTTTGCAGCAGCCCTGTTTCCTAAAGCATGATTTAATGTTCTAATGTCCAGAAGACAACTAACAGGAGAGACTTGAACACGTAACCACCTCTGTCTTAACATGGAAACTTAATGTGAGTGAAAACATCGCAGAATTTACCAATTCAAAGCAAATCTTCAAAAGCGAGTCAGTCGACTGTGATTATTAAGACTTCTAAATTACACTGGGGGCAGTGATAGCCCACCGGTTAAGGTTCTGTCACTGTAGTGAGTTCTACCAGAGAGCCATTGTTGAGCCCTATGTTTGGATTGGATTCTGCCTCTCTTATAAGTTGCTTGGGATAAAAGCATTTGCTGAATAAAGAATAAATACATATAAATATTATATTTAGAAGATGATTAACAGGACACTGGATCATATAACCACCCCTGTTTTAACATGGCAAAGAACAACCTGATGTGGGTGAAAACATTACCCTTTGGTACTTATTAATAGTTATTCTAAAAGCTACTTTTACGTCTAATTAAGTCACATTTTCCTTTTTTTCCCCCACTGCTTTATCTATTCCATTTATTCTTCCTTTCTTTCTATATTCACAGATGAGTGACGAATGTGATTCGTGTTTACAGATATGAATCTGATGCAAAGGAAGGGAACTGTTTCTGTTAGGGAAGAACGTTCTGTTCGTTGACTTTGGCAACGGCTTTGCTGTGAGACTGACACCTGGCCTCCCAGCGGTGCAGTGGTTGATGTCAGAGTGGAAGAGCTGGTCCTGTTCTTACACACTTACAGATGTCTTACCCAATTCGTTTTCATCATTTGGAAGTGGTCGGTGCGTGATTTGGGTGGAGGACGCTGTTGATATGAGTCCTGGGGCTTTATTGCAGATTATCGGATTAGGTTAATCAAATTTTGGGGATTGGGGGTCAGACAAAAAAGTAACCATAACCGTAACCACCTGTCCACTCCAGACTATTGCTCAGGGCCTTCTCTTTATCAGATCCATCATAAAAAACATACCAACTGGGGTGGGTAATACCCATTATGAAAAAACCCACACTAGACACCTTGGACATTTGCAAAACTACCAACTGGTATCACTTCTCTCCTTATCCTCTAAAATTCTTGAATGGGCTGTTTACAATCAGGTGTCTCTCTCACCCAGAATGACCTTCAGGACCCTAACCAGTCTGGCTTTAAAGCGGCGCACTCCAGAGCAGTTTTATGCCGCTACATCAGCCAAACTATTATCGGTTCTGATCCTGCTGTCCTTCCTCACAAGGCTTGACTGCCCCAGCATGGTCGGTGGTTTGCTTCCTACCTGGAGGGATGGTCAAGTGATATGGAGGAGATTCATATCTGGTCCATGCAGACTCTCCACTGAAGGCTGAAGTGCTTGCTTCTATTTTTCTTCCCTCTATACCCACTCTCTTGATGAGGTAAAATCCTCACATGGCTTCTCATATCACTGCTATGCTAATAAAACACAAGTCACACACATGTCTCCAGTTGGGTCTCATAGAGTGACAGACATTCTGTGGATAGACATGAAGGGAAAGGGGTCGAGGGCCTGCATCTGAATGCTACACGTGAGAGGGTGATGTTAACTTTGGAGTGTCATGATATTAAAGACAACCTGAAGTCAAAACTGACCTTTTTTGCCTTGTTAGCTCGTGTCCTTGATCAAATTGTAGCACGATTCATCTGTACTAATCACTTAAAAGACAAAATTCTCCTTTGTCCGTAATCTTTCATTAAAGTGCAGCGACTTTTTCCCGCCTCTACGTGGCCTCTGATGTTTTGATTACATCAATGCGGGCTGGACAAAAAATAATAACCAAGAATTTTATGTCAGGTTTCACCTCCCCCCTGAGGTAGCTCACGCTCGCAGCGATACCAATTAACTTTTCACAAGCCAAGCAAATCCCGATGGATAAAACCAATGTCCCGCCCGCCCAAATATGCCGCTTCTCACTTTTGAGGTGGGGCGTTATCTACAGGGAGAGGAGGCACCCTTATTTGGTCTGAGCCACTGCCCCGCTTAGACCCTGTTAACACCTGGTCGTTTCATGCCTCTCGAGTATCAGGATTAGATCGGGATAGGGATTATCCACATAAAAATTTAAGTGTAAATGAACCCAAGAAGCATTTGAATCCGATCACGCAAACCACTTTAGGAGGTCACGTTACACAAGTGGTAAATGCATCCGTCTCTCCAAGCCACATTTAACAGCCAAAACTCCTCCCAATCGGTGACGCACGGCTCCATGAATGCTGAAGTTGGCACCATTAGCAAGATTAAAACGGCACGGAAAATCGCGATTTTGATGTGGCAACCATCTTATTCATAAAACAACTAAAAACAAGGAACAACACAGGGAGTTGATGTCCGAATGTAATGAGCTGATTTTCATATTAACGAGTGATGCAGTAATCAGATTTCAGTCTGGCTAACCGGAAGTGTAAATGCATGTGGTTAAAATCTTTTCAGTATACAATCCAGATACAAGACGCATGAAACAACGAGGTCTAAATGGCTATGCACGGGCCTGACAGCATGTGTAAGGAATCAGCATCCATCTAGTGTTACCATCAAATTCTTAATATTAAAGGGTTTTTCTGTCCATGTATTTGCTCTGCCCAGTGAGCTGAGTGTTGAAGATCATTTCCTCTACTGGAAGTCGTCCTCTTCATCCCTTCTGCCTCCAACCATTCCTTTTCCAGTAGTGTTTTTCTCCTAATAAAGCAGTCGCAATCTCCCTATACCTGCATTGTATTGTACTATATTGTTGTACTGGAGTTATATTATTCCCCAATGTTATGTATCACACGTTTGTGCAATAGGCTATATAGTGTTAAGCTGATAGATTCATTTGTGGTCTTCGACAATCCAGTGGGAAAATATATTGTAACAGTATTTACTCTCCACGAGGTGAAAAGTCACCCCGTTCCCTTAGTCCAGACAAATGTGTGACGTGGTGCAGAGAAAACACAGGCATATGAGACGTACTATAACTTACGTGATATACACATTATGCCCCTGTGTGAAAGAGTGTCCACGTCTTAATCAGTGGAGATTTCAGTTTCACACACACACTGCACGCAATATTAAAGCGACGGAGCTAAACGAAGTATCAAGCGCATATAGTCTACAGTCAATAAAATGACCAATACAACTGGCACAGTAACTCAATTACCAGCAATTGACCGTGCAGTCTATAAATAACCAGCATTAGCTTCCGAAAGACCAGTTTGTTTAAACATATCATAAAGGGATGCCTAGAGCTTTTTGAGCCCCTCTTCCTGGGTCCAGCCCATCAAAAGAGGTGCAGCCATTTGGCTTAACAAGTGAGTCGTGAGCTGATGTGGGCTGAATTCTGTCATTCTGTGTTTCACAGCATGCAGAGTAGTTCCAACGGCCCTGTGGAATTTTTTTATTGTTTTTATAATCGTGTTATTGGTAACATTTTCATGACCACTGATGGATGCATTCATATTGGGAACTGTAAATGACATATTTGTCACGATTAGCGGCGGAGGCAGGACACATGCGCAAGCCGTTGCAACAAAGAAACATTTATTAAACTGACACATACATAAACACTACACGTAACATCAAACATCAACAAACAAGGACAAGGCAGGACTGAAACACAGGGATACTTATACTAAACACGGACGAGGAACAGCTGGTAACACTTAACATAATCAGAAAGGGCAGACTAGACTAACACAACACAGAACTGAGCTCACACGCGGCGCATGGTCATGCCCGGCCGCGAGCTTTTGATAGGAACAAATAAATTTTGTTCCTTTAAAATTATTAAAGAGTCCTGAGCTCCAAGGTTCCGTAGTTCAAAGTTCTAAGAGTTCTTAGTTCCAAGGTTCCATATCTCAAAATTTTAAGACTTATTAATTCCAAGTTTCCATAGTTCAAAGTTCTAAGAATTTTAAGTTCCAAGTGTCCATAGCTCAATGTTCTAAGAGTTCTAAGTTCCAAGGTTCTATAGTTCAAAGTCCTAAGAGACTTAAGTTCTAAGGTTCCACCGTTTGAAGTTGAACTTTATTTGGATGGTGTCTCACATGGACACAGAAAGCCTATATACATCGTAAAGTATTGATCAGTTTCATGTTCACCTTCAGACAGCTGTAAGTAAGATGGCCTGTATTTAGGATTTCAGTCAGAAATATAAGGTGAGGTTCCAGATCATCCACAGTTCCATAACATTTTAACAATATAGTTTTCTGTGTTTTCATGGCATACACATGTCCATGAAACACATTTCTTCTTAACATTTTTAACATAAACATTATTTATTTTTCATACGATAAATACGATATCCAAAAGATTATGAGAACGAGAACAAAACATTAAATCTCACTTAAATAGACATTAATACAAATCTGACTTGACTTGTCTGCAGGTGTCTTCAAGTTAAATGTAACACTTTTTAAGACTTTTTTTAATGCCACCTCAAAAAAACAATTTAAGACTTGAGTTGCACTGATGAAATACCAAATATAACACACTCCATCGTAACTCACACGTTAGGAAAATTGTTATCTACTTAATCTATGTGTGTTCTACATCAAGTCAAAATCGAATTAAATAATAATGTTTCTTTTTGAATTCATATGATTACTTGATTACGTGATTGTTATTCTTGAGTGATTCATGTGTCTGTAATTAAACACTGAATATCTGAAAACAAAAACAGACTTCAATTAATACAAAATGTAATAAATACATTAAAAGCACAATATACAAAAAAACAACAACAACAGGTACATAAACTAGATAACGCAAAACACACAAAAGAAAAAACAAATGTTTAAATAAAGACAATATACGATAAAAGAGCACAATATGTATAAACGGATCTTATGTGCACTTACAGGCCAAAGATAAGGATTCGTCTTATGATGGGATTTTAAAAGTGTCAATAGTGGAGGAAGACCAAAAGTAAAAGAGTGAAATATCACACAGCTTTAGAAAATAACATGTCCACCTCAACAGGAGAAGTGTTTGGAAGATCAGATGAGATGAGATGGGAACATTCACGTTGCCAGTGTGGAGCTTTTAACTCCAGGTACAAAGTGCATCTCCCAATAAACACCTAAATCCACATGATATTTTTTGCACCCTGATTTGGCCACATGGGGGAGATGCTAACATGTAAGTAACCACTTCATCAATACAGTAAAGCTCTTAAATATATAAATTAAGTTATTGCGAGGAATGTGCTTGTATTCGGTCTTATATATCACCGTATTCAGCACACACAATATCATTATTGTGGACTGCCTTGATAGGCAGCATTTTTGGGACGCGTTTACATTCCTGAGATAATTTAACGATGCATTGTGTGTGTGTGTGTGTGTGTGTCCCAGTTCTTACCAGAAGTTACAAATATACTGTAAGTACAGGACTGAATTATGCCTACTTTCAATTTATAAGCATTTAAATTGCTTATATATACTTTAATATGAAACAAGTGGGTCTTTGACAGCAAAGCTGCAGGTGTGTGACTTCTTCCCTTTTCTAGAGTCCTCTAAAAAAAAAAACAGAAAATGTTTGAACATTTGAGCGTCTAAAAGCTCACAAAACATGTTTGGCAACGCCTAAATCATTTTCCTTTTCACTTTGTCATTTGATCTTTATCTCTTTGAGAGATAAGGTTGGGTTGATAGCCCGAAGATTATATATGAAGGTAATAATCTGTTGCTGTAGGAGTGGAGCCCAGGTCCAAACCAAGAAAAAAAAAAACTAAGCACTTTCTCACTTCCCCTAATCCCTTCTTCTCAGCAGATCCATGAGGCAGGGAAATTGTTTAAAGCTCTAAATGGTTTTAGCTCTGGCGTATCTTGCTGATCTTCTGAAGCAGTACAGCCCATCCCGAGCGCTT
>JAOUQW010000033.1:1571006-1584519 GCA_028565825.1 Olivaichthys viedmensis
ATTTCACAGTGGATCACTGGATAAAAGTCCTGTTTACTGATGAATCCAAGTTTGAGATTTATGGCAGTAACAGAAGGTTTTATGTATTATGTTTTGTGGATCAGAACCCCAGTGAAACAACATGCTGGCGGATTTTACATGTCTTGTCACACTTTTGGACCCCCACTGTATATAAATATATATTTGCATATAGCACCCCACAAGGAGGTTTTATTTTTATTTTTGCACCTTACACTTGTCCATATAATACTTGTGCTCGTAAAATAATGTGATAAATTAAAAAAATAAAATAATAATAATAATAATAAATTCCCCCCTCACAATTATTCAATCCAAACAACACGTTCTCGTTCTCCATATTGGCGCCGAATAGACGTTCGCGTTACGGGCAGCTCATTGGCTGATGTCTTAGAAATTCTTGTTTCCGATTGGTTCGGGCTGCTTGTCAATCGGGCCTCAAGGTCCGCACCTGAGCGGCTGGACTTCGTGCGCATGCGCAGTGTGACTCGGGCCAGGCGACCAGTGACGGAGGTAGCTAGCTAATAGCACTCGCCATGTTTCACACGGCGCCGCGACGCTTATTGTAGTTTCCCCGAGCGGTTTGTGTCCGTTACGGTCTCAGCACGGTGTTATTTACGTTTAAAGATTTAATTAATAAATAAATAACGGTCAGTGGGACGCCTGTGGGACGGCTAATTAAACTGTAAGTCCGTGTGAATTTATTTTGCTAATGCTAGCTAGCTAGCTGGCTAGCTGTGTGTTTGTTATTAGCCCCGCGAGCGTGAACTGAAAACATTCATTTTCTGTTTTTATTCAGCCCACAGTGTTGCTTTGTGTTTTAAATAGTAATATTATACATGTGTGTGTGTTTTTTTTCCCCTCCTCTTCGGGGTTTAATAAGAGTTGGAAGCCGAAATGAAAAGGCTTAAGTGTTTATTTTCTGATTCGCTGGCTAGGAGACTTCACGAATAAACGGGCCTTTTAGCTAGCCTCGCGTGCTAGCGTCGCGTGCTAGCCCCATGGCGTCACGGCGTCTCCAGCTGTACAGTGCAATGCGTTTAGGCCGATTGTGTGAGGGTTTCATTGCGGTATCAGGTTTAAGCTGTGTCGCATAAACATGGTCGAAGTATTGCTTCTCTGTGGCTGTGTGCTTGCTGAAGGGTTGAGGTCTGGGTTCATGCATGAATATAAGACGTGGGGGGGGGGGAGGATAATGTGCATGTGTCCATTGTAGAAAATGTGTTTTTTTCCTTTCTCCTTTTTTAAGGGTGTAAGTTTAATATATATATTATATTTTGCATCAGTGCCACGCAATGCACCATGGAGGAGGCCCGCCAAATGCACAGCGAAATGTTCAGAGAACCAAGTCCTTCACGGGCTCTGAAGCCGAAGAACAACAACAACAACACCACCAGCAGCAGCCCATCACGATTACACAGCAGCAGTCTGCAGCCGTCACTCATCCCCAGTCCCCGGTTACGACGTTCGCACCGGCGGTGAGCTCCGCAGTCTCGGGCCCGCAGTCCCCCAACTACCAGATCATCATGAGCCGAAGCCCCGTGGCCGGCCAGAACATGAACATCACCTTGCAGAACGTAGGGTCTATGGTCCCTGGGAACCAGCAGATCACGCTGACCCCGCTGCCCCTCCAGAGTCCGGCCTCCCCTGGCTTCCAGCACCAGGCCTCTCAGTGGAGGTTCGAGCACGGCTCGTCTTCGTACATCCAGGTGACTTCACCTCTGCCGCAGCAGATTCAACCTCAGAGTCCCACCCAGCACAGCCCTGTACCCCTGCAGGCCGTGTCCAGGCCGGGCACTGCGCTAGGCATGTGTGGGCAGAGCCCTACGCGTTTTGTCGAGGCCGGCATCATGGTGCGGCAGATTAACCTAGGCAGCCCACCAGGAAGCGGGCACTTTGTGTACCAGGAAAATTCAGGTTTGACTCAGCTGGCTCAGACGACGGTCGGCACGATGCAGTTGGCCTCTCCAGCTGGAACGCCGGCGTCCGTGAGAGAGCGGCGCCTTTCTCAGCCGCACTCTCAGACCGGTGGCACAATCCATCACCTGGGCCCGCAGAGTCCGGTGGCGTCCGGTGCTGCTCTGCCAACCTTAGCCAGCCCTGGTCATATCACCACGTCTAACCTGCCTCCTCAGATCAGCAGCATCATCCAGGGCCAGCTGCGGCCCATGATTTTTGAGAAGGCCGCCCAAGGGGTCGCCGCATCCGGAACGACCTCCTTCGGGACCGCCCCTCCCTCCAGTCCCTCTCGGAGCAACCCGAACCCTCTGCTGACGCCGAAGAAGTTCCAGCCCAAGAAGCTGGAGGAGCTCGTGCCCCCCAACCCAGCGGTGGCCCAGCTGAGGAAGCAGTGCCTGGAGCATCACAGCAAGAAAATGGACAGCCTAAAGGACGTGTTCAAAGACTACCTGATCGAGCTCTTCTTTCTGCAACACCTGCAAGGCAACATGATGGACTACCTTTCCTTCAAGAAGAAGCCGTGCGTGCCCCTGTTCACCTACCTGAGGCAAAATGATCTGGACCTTGAGGATGAGGAGGAAGAGGAAGAACAGTCTGAAGTCATCAATGATGAGGTAAGACGTTCTTCAGGCTGCTAGTTTTTTTTTTCTTTTTGCTTGAATAAGGACTAGTCAGGTATAACAGCTTTTTTTTTTTTTTAATTATTTTTAACTGCACATTCAAAAACAAGAGCTGGCCCAGACAGGAACCTGGGGAACATGGGATGGTTCTGGTTCCACTTGAGAGACGACTAATTGGTCACAGTGAAGGACAGTAAAGGAGATGCTATTCAACATGGAAGACGTGCTTGGATTAATATGTTCCTTTGTCTGATCAGACATTTGATTTGACCAATTTTTATTGTCTGCACAAAATTACTGAAAAGTTTTGTTGCAGCCGATATAAACTAGTACATAAAAATATATAACACGATGAAAAATCGGCACGGCCATTTTCATTTCAACCCAGTGTTAGTGAAAATATGATGAACGTAAATAACATTAAGTATGAACTCACAGTGAGGTTGCACTGTATATGACCAGAAACCAAAAGTATTTGCTGTTCTTGATACTTTTGTGCCACAATAATCATCGTTTGGGTTGTGCGTGTGTTTATTTTTATTATTTTTTTTTTATTTATTTGGTGGTATTTCAGAGAAATGAAACTGCACAGTGTTGCTTTTGATGGCGTAAGCACAGGACCAATTAACCAGACGGTTCAGGGTGTGTGTAGTTCTTTATTTAATTATCTTTTAATTCAGCGCTTGTGTGTGGCTCGTTGTCTGCAGCAGTACGAGCTAGCATAAAACAGCACTACTAGCGCCACCCACGAGTACCTTTTAGTTCCTGTCAGTGCCAATTTTGAGCAGGTACCACACTCCATATACCTGGAACCTTTTAGTGTTAATGGGGAAAAAGCAAGTTTAGGTCCTTTGTGTAATGGAGGGGGCCGTAAATGTTTCCCAGGTTTCTTTTAAACATCCCAGTAATAACGACAGGGTAAAATTACTGTGAGATCTTTTCATGCAGCATTTATTTATTTATTTTAATCTCTTGGACATTGTGTGAGCGTTGTATGTATATATGTCTGTTTCTATGACAACCACTTTCAGGTGAAAGTGGTGACGGGAAAGGATGGCCAGACGGTGACGCCCGTCGCGATATCCACCCAACTCCCGCCAAATGTGTCGGCAGCGTTCTCTGCTCCGCAGCAGTTTCAGGTGGGCTGCCCAGAAGACCTCCAGTCCGGTCGCTCTTTTAGAAGTTCCTTCAGGTTTAACGTGCCGGTTTAACATGATAATGCTCCCGATGATGG
The DNA here is from genome assembly GCA_028565825.1 of Olivaichthys viedmensis. NCBI lineage: Eukaryota > Metazoa > Chordata > Actinopteri > Siluriformes > Diplomystidae > Olivaichthys > Olivaichthys viedmensis. Next base: position 1,574,838 of record JAOUQW010000033.1, read on the forward strand.
ATTAGGCCTTAGTTTTAAGCGAGAAACCTTTTTTAGAAACCTGTCACGATTTTTATATTTTTATCCTTAATCAGTTGTGGAACCTTTATTTATTCATTTTTTTTATTCCTTGTGATGTTGACAGGTTCATCCTGTGGCAGCAGGTGGCAGCATGTCCAATCCTGTAGACATGGAGGCCTTCAAACGGCAGCAGGCTTTGGCTCAAGCAGGTAGAACGACGTTGACGCAGGATGAACTTTCTGTTTTCTTTCTTTCTTTATTTTTTTCCCCTTCTTTTTTTTTTCTTTCTTTCATTTCTTTGTTCCTCCTCAAATTTGCTTCTGCTTAATCAATATTTCAGCATCTTTTCCCAGCGCTGTGTGTTTTTGAAGCCCACGAAACGGGGAGCGCAGCTTCCTAACGTCCTACTGCTGGTGTGCAGTCATCATTGCTGTGTGCCCAGTGTGTTTTTTTGTTTTTTTGTTTGTTTTTCTTTTCCCCTCTTCAATCTTCGTACTTTTTTTGCGTGTTGAGGGTGTTGTGTGTTTTGCATCCCAGATCATGCTAAGCGGTCCCGGATCGAAGTGGGTCGCCACGGGATGATATTCCAGCACCCCGTTGTAGCTCCTTTAGGATCTACCGGCGTTCCCCTCCAGCAGCTTATGCCGACAGCGCAAGGTAGGAGCGCCGCTGTTTCTCGGCCAGGTTCCACTCTCGATGTCCGTGGTTTAGATGCTGCTGGAGGTCAGAGGTCACCCCTCAGAGTACCCAGAGATCACCCCTGATATGTTTTTATTACCCGAGCCCAGATTCGATTCGCTCCCTTTGACCCGCCCCACTGGAAGTTCAGACTTTTAGCCTCTCAAAATCTCTTTGAACCTGAGTGGTGCCAGAAGATCCAGCAGAAGACGGAGCCTCTGAAAGGGAAGAAACCACGTCTCGCATTCCTTTTCCTATGATTTTACTCATTTAGATGTTGTGTTTTTTTACGGAGCAGTTCACCGCCTCATCCGTTTTTCCTCCTTCGCCTTCGTGGCATGGCATTTCACAGTTCCATCGACGGCTCGTCGGACGATGAGTCTCGGCGAGCTCTCTCCGTAGGGCTGCCCTACGTCACCTAGTTATTTTTCGTTGATTTGCGGTTCTTTCATTTGAGGTTTGTAGTTCACATCATCTTCCCAGAGTCTCTGACTCCACCCCCTTTTTCTTTCTTTTAAACCAATCTCATTGCATTGTCAACCAGCACACTTCCAGTCTTGGTTGCCATCACCACCCAGAAAAGAAAAAAAAACACAAACGTTTTTGTTTCTCTTGGTTCCATGGTTGCCATCTTTTCCGTTCGTCATTCTTGGTTTCTACAGCATTCCTGTCACGACTTGGCCTCTATCCCTCAGTCCAGATAATTTGGCGAGCCGAAAAAAAGGACTCACTAACGAGGAGCTTAAAAGGGACCATTAGAGGTGAAAATTCCGTGAGCAGAGTGAAACGAATTGGCGTAGCTCAGCACAGATGGTAGCTTGATGGAGGTGCTTCTTTAAGTGTGCACTTTTTTTAAGTCCAGCACTGTCCTGCTTTTTGCCTAATCTGTCCCGTCTTTATTCCGCTATTACGCCCCGCTTTGCTCTGTTGTACAAGCTGTCCAAATGCAATGTAATGTAATAGGTGTAATATGCATGCTCATCCTATGTGCTTAGTTGCATTTATTTTATTTTGGTTCTATCCTCTTTTTCTTTGCTGTTCTTGTCTTTGATTTTTTCTTTTCTCTTTTTTTCCCTCATTTTTTGTTCTTGAATTTTATAATGCATGCCGAATTTCATTCATAGTAGAATTATCGAACGTAAGAATACTTTGTTGTTGTTTTTTTTAAATTCATTAAACATTAAACATAGATTTTCTATCGTTTCTTATGTAATCATTATTAAATAGATAGTATTTTCCTTTAACACCACACTTTTTTCCCCAGTAGCGAGTATTTAATTGTCGTTAATTCACAACATCACGTCCATTTAAAAGTGTATTTAAAGCCGTAGGATTACGGAGTTTGATGGTTTTAGATTCTTTTTAAACCCAGGCAGAAGTTTAGATCTAAAAATGGCGTTTTCAGTGTTTCATCTTCTCCCTCTGGCAACTCTTCTTTACCTTTCTCCTTTCCATGCATCACTTCTTCACCTTTTTCTTTCCGTCCTCTGTTTCACCGTTCTTGCATCTCCTTATCTGTCCTCCTTCCCTTTGCTCTCCATCTCTCGTCTTCATCACTTCTCTTCCTCTTTTCCGTCCCACTCGATCTTTTACTTCTTTCTTTCTCTACCTTTCCCTCTGTTTTTTTTGGCCCACTCTCTTTTATATTTTCCCTCCATTCGTTTTCCTGATCTCTTCTTCCCACCCTCTCAATCTCTTCCTTCTACTTTATGCTTTCCTTTTTGCTCCCTCTTTTTGTCCATACTTTTTTTTCCCCCTGAATTCTTTCCTCTCCCCTCTCTCTCTCTCTCTCTCTTTCCTTCCTTCCTTTTCTCTCGGCACTGTCTTTGTTTCTTTCCCTCCCACCTTATTCTTCTTTCCTTCCCTCCTCTCTTTTTCCTGTTTCCTCTCTTTTTTTTTTTTTTTTCCCTCCACTTTTCTTGCTCTTCCCACTCTTTCTATCCTTCCCTTTCTGTCTCGATTTCTCTTCCTCCCACTTTATTGCTCCTCCCTCCTTTTCTTCCCACTGTCCACCTTCTTTCTTTTCCTCTCAATACTTTTCTCTCCATCCCCACTCGCCCTCTTTTCCTCCTTCTTTTTCTCTCTCCCCACACTCTCTCTATACTTTTCCTCTCCTTTCTTTCCATCCTGCACGCTCTCTCTCCTCTCTCTCTCTCTTACCTCCGTTCTCTCTCAGGTGGCATGCCCCCGACCCCGCAGGCAATCCAGATCGGGGGGCAGAACCATAACCAGCAGCAGTACGACCCGTCCAAAGGCCCCCCAGTGCAGAACGCCGCCAGTCTCCACACGCCTCCGCCCCAGCTGCCGGGTCGACTGCCCCAGGCTACGCTGCCCATGGCTGCTTTGCCCCTGGCTCTCTCCCAGGCTCAGCCCGTCGTGCTGGAGCAGCAGTGCCAGGCGTCGGGCGGGCAGCTCCAGGCCCAGGTGAAGCTGCAGGGGGCAGGGGCCGTGCTGGCGGCAGTGAACCCCCACCCACAGCTGCAGATGCAGCTCCAGATACATCAGCAAACGCAGCCGGTCATGCAACCAGGACAGGCCGTGAGTGAAGAAGTCTTATCTTCGTCTAACCGAAACGTTGAGTTTATTCATTCACTGAAACGTACTTCTGATCAGTTTTACGCTTTTGCCAGCTCTTAACTATTCCAGCATGAATAACCTAAAGGACACGTCTCAATATTTTCAGTGTGTAAAGTGTACAGATGCCCCAGTAGACCGTGAGGTTTGTCTCAGCTTCGAGTGTGCTTTGTCTTCAGTGATCTGGACGCATATTGCGATTTTTGTTTTCTTTGTTTGGCTCCTAAAGTCGCCCTAAACTTTATGGTTAAATCCTTTCGGGAGATATTATTTTGAGATTTTTTCATGAGGGTAAAGGTGTAGCCATGTCTTTGTGGGTTTTTGGGCTGCTTAAAAACGTTGATTTAAATTTGCGGTTTGAGTCCGACATTATGGAGATATTTCATTTCTGTCATAATTCATTAAATCATTTTTTTTTTCCTCCTTTCCCCTTAGACTGTCACGCTCGTCCGGCCTGGAGCCGAGATGTCCCAGCCTGGTCAACGTCTCATGTCCAACCCCCTGTCCTCCTCCATCATGTCCACTACTCCCTTAGCCTCCCTGCCCTCCCCTCACCCTTCGGGTCCGGTCCGGACCCCCACCCCTCACACGCTCTCCCCCGCCTTGCACTCCAAACTGGCCACCTCCAATGGCACTGCAGCGCTGAAGCTCTCCACACTGGGCCAGGGCTCGGCTGCACACAACACCCAGGAGAGCTCCCAGGACAAGCAGGCTGAGCAGGCTAAACTGGTGAGAAGCGCAAATCCCTTAGATCCCGAGATGATTTCGGGCTTGGATGGAATACACATCATATTTGATTCTTTTAACATACTCGAATCAAGTCTTAAAGGAATAATTTATTCAAAAAAGAAAACGTAGACTTTTCCCCAAATGTCGTTCAGCAAAGACGTGTCTGGTGTCCGAAGTTTGCTTCTTTAGTTGGAGCTTCGGGACTAATGTAGTTAAGTAGGAGAAGCTTATGCTTGCAAACTGCATGCTTAAATCATCACACGCTTGCCTCAAATCGCTTTGCTGAGTTGGTCAGTATCTTAAAAGGGCTCTGTGTAGTTTGACACTGTATGACGCACTGTTCTCTGTAAAAAAGGACAAAAGAGCGTCACCGAGCTAAAAACAGTCGTGGCTTCCTCAGCACATGGTTTGGTTTTTCGACAGGAAGTTTAAAGGCAGAATTGTACACTAGAATTTGATTTTATGTTTATTTTTTATTATACGGCTGTTTATGTACAAAATGTCTTTCTAAGCCAAAACAAACGATGTCTTTTGAAGCGAGTGCGTGTGATTTCGACTAGTGCTAAACTGGCTGCACGCTTCTTTAATTTGTCAGCCACATTAGCATCGTAGCTCCAGTACTAAACTAAAGGAGGAAACTTTGAGCACCAAACGTGTTGTCCTTCAGTCCTTCTGATGAGTGGCAAAACATCACCTTGACGGTCTGTTGGGTGCTAACACGCGTGTGGCCCCCTGTAGGAGAGCCAAGTGCATCAACGCATAGCCGAGCTGAGGAAGGAGGGCCAGTGGTCAGCCAGCCGGCTGCCTAAACTGCAGGAGGCCAGCAGGCCCAAATCCCACTGGGACTACCTACTGGAAGAGATGCAGTGGATGGCTGCTGATTTCGCCCAGGAGAGGCGCTGGAAGATGGCCGCCGCCAAGAAGGTGAGAAAAGAACAAATGCAAATTCTGTGTTGAGGAAAATCTCTGGTAAAGAGTGTGAGAATTATTCAACAGCAAACGGAGACTGAATCTCATTCATATGCACATATACAATGGGACAAAAATATTGCCAGGCAACAGGGGATCCACACTAGTGCAAGCAGTAAGAAGAAGATAAGCAACGTACAAAACTAGTTTCAAATTGTGCCCCTTTGATATTCAGCGAAAGCTAATGTGTGAACTGACTCAGCAGAACTACTGCTCCGTTCCCTAGCTAATGCCGTGATTGCTTTTACATGGCCCGCCCACATAGCGTTTTATCAAAACTGTGTTCCCGTTTGAATGGCCTCTGAGTCTCGGCAACCTTGAGAGCGAAGGCCAGTCGAGCGAGCGAAAGCCAGTCGAGCGGGCGAAAGCCAGTCGAGCGAGCGAAAGCTGACTTCACCTGACTGCACCTTTAAGGCCAAACGCTAAACAAAACCAGCGACGATGCCGAACGTCTGCGTTACCCTGTGCCACAATGCAAACACACAGCTGGAAGTCAGCGTTGATATGCACTGGTCTGTTTTCCCACAGCTGGTGCGCACTTGTGCCCGTTACCACGTTGAGGTGAAGAAGGCGGAGGAGAGAAAGAAGAAGGAGGAGGAGCTGAGGTTGAGGAGCATAGCCAGCCTCATCGCTCGAGAGGTGGACTACTTCTGGTCCAACATCGAACAGGTGAAAAATCATACTGACGCCGTTTTAGCTCCCTCACATGAGTGTTGTGGAAATATTTAGTCAGATATCCTTGTAACCATCATCTACCCAACAGGTTGTGGAAATCAAACTCCACTTGGATATCTCGGACAAAAGACAGAAATCCCTTAGCCTCCAAAAATCAGGAAACAAAGGTGAGCGTGGCATGTCCATGTCGCATGCACGCCGTCATGTCACATGTAAAATGGTGATTTTTACGAAGCTCTTGATATGTTTTGTTGTGATCCAGGGCGAAGCGGTAAATCTGCACGGCCTTCGGGAGTTAAGCCCGAGAAGGACGGTAAAGCGGTGAGATCCTCTCTTCTCTCTCTCCGAGTAAAAATATGGGGGTTTCTGATGGTTTAGCGCTCAAACGACCTCCCTTTGTTTCAGCAGGAGTACAGCAGCAGCACCCGCAAGAGGAAGACGAGCACGTCCCTTTCTCATGAAGAGGGTGTGTATTTTGGACATGTGCAAGTCTCTTTCAGTACACTAAAGCCTCATTACGGGCGTCGCACACTTTCTCATAGATTTCTATAGGGTTTCGTGGCAGTTGGAAAATTTGGGAGCATGGGGAACGTCTAACGACTTGGGATCACCCATCTGAACTGAACTAAACACTCCTGGGCCGATAATCAGGGCGAAAGACGTGTAGTGTAACCTCGTCTTAATCGTGTGTGTGTTGCAGTTGAAGACGAGAGTACCATAGAGGAGCAGGAGTCTGTAGAAGTAGCCGCTGACCAAAAAGAAGAGCTTGCTGAGCTCACCAAGGAAGGTCAGTTGAAGGAACTTGGTGTGTGTGTGTCTGTTTTCCGGCCTCTCACACGCTTGAATAAAAGCGCGTGATTAAAAGAAGAAGCTGATATGCTGAAGATGAAGGGAACACGCACAGTATTTCACAGGCCCATGTGCTGAGATGGAGTGCTGCAGTAGTTTCATGACCAGCGCAAGATATGAGTCTGTATCATGTTCCGTCTCTTCTGTGTGTTGTGTTTTGGCGTAAATCAGTGTGCTCTGGTTTATTTGTAGCCGAGGTGCCGTTGGAGGCTTTGGTGAAGAAGTATGCCGGCGCCTACACCGAGGGATTCGAATGGCCCCAGCCTGCCTGGCAGAGTGAGGACGAGGAGAGGGATGAAGTCGAAGGTACCGTTTCTTCCTCGTTACCGCACGTCAATAAAGTCGCTCCAGAGTGCGAGGCGCGCTCACTCACTCACTCATTTATTTATTTAACTCCCAAATGATGTCTGTTGGTTTGTTTTTTGTGGTTTTTTTTATTGTTTTGTTTTTTTTAGACATGGATACTTCTCCGCTGGACAGTCCCCACGAGGCGGTCGTGATCGACTCCCTCTTGAGTGACGAGCATTACCGCGGAACCGAACGGACCAGCAGCGCCTCGGGAACCGATGGCAAACCCATGAAGGATATCTCAGAAGTGTCCAGGGCTACAGACCTCATCCTGCCCAAAGGCAGCGCTAAGACTACGCCAACCGTGAGAACCTTTTCCGTACGGAAATGGCTTAAATAGTGCCGACGGTGAAAACGTGTATACAGCGCGAAAATATTCAACTAGTATTTAGTTTGATAACGAGTAAATTACAGAATTCGCTTTCCACTAGAGGAACCAGGGGTGATTTTTATTTACTTATTTATTTTTAGTTCCTTCTCCAGAGTTGGTACTTTTTTCTGTGGACAAGGAGCTAACGGTCACGCTGGAACCTTTTGTCTGAGAACTATCTAGTTCATATTTCGGAAAGTTCCCACACTCTAGCTCACGGAAAGGTTCCTCAGTGGAAACATGCCTGTCGATAACGTTTTGTATAATTAGTGAGGTCGTTTTTGCGGCGGATGTTACGTGGTTACTGATTTTTTTGAGTTTTTCATCTCCGTCGTTTCTGCTCTGTCACCGATAGGCTCGTCTCTCCGTGCCCTCTCTCCTTCACGGCTCTCTGAGAGATTACCAGCTGGTGGGTGTCGAGTGGCTGGCCAACCTTCGCCGCAAGCACCTCAACGGCATTCTGGCAGATGAGACGGGCCTGGGCAAAACCGTCCAGACTGTGGCCTACCTCGCACACCTGGCCTGCCACGAAGGTCCGTTCTCAGCTAGGACTTGTTCAGAGTTCAGCTCGGGACCGAATCTGTAGCACCTGCCTTTATTATTCGTCGATTAGCTGTGTCTGCTGTGTGAGACGAAACTCTGCAGAGCGAAGAAATCACAGCCGGTTAGATTAAGTTTAAAAATAAATAAAAAAGAGCGTTGCTGGATTAGGTATTTAAGGACAAGAATATTATTCTTTATTATTCTATTATTCAGATTTTCCAAAGAATAAATATAAAAAGGAAAGCGCATGTTAAAGGAGTAGTTTGGCCCGAAGAAAGACTTCCCCGAATGTAGTTAACCAGCCAAGACTTGCTGTGTGCCACAAATCAGAAGAAGGAGAAGCTTGTAGCTATCGGTTTAATGCTCAAATGGTGACGTACTTGTTCAGTAATCCCAAACAGACTTGCTTGTGTGGCTGTATTATTATTTTCTCATACGAGTGTGCAGTTTGCATGATGCTAGAGTGGTAGCTGCTGTTAGTGACACTAGCCTCGTTGCTCCAGTTAAAAGCCAAAGAAGCAAACTTGAGTTGATAGACGTGTCTTGGCTGATCAGCTACATTTCAGGTAAAGGGAAAGTCGTGCGAGTTGCATGTCTGACCAGATTATCATTGAAGGAAGTCCTGATGTTGGCTGGTGTTCGTCCCGTTTGCAGGTGTATGGGGCCCTCATCTGGTGGTGGTGAGGACCTGCAAGCTTCTGAACTGGGAAATGGAGTTCAAGCGCTGGTGCCCCGGCCTCAAAATCCTCTTGTACTTGGGCAGCAAGAAAGAACGCAGATACAAACGATCGGTACGGCCCCTACGCTCACGCTATTTCTGCACCGGTCACTGCTGAGCTCTCGAGCTGCACCATTCACACAGCCTTGTGCCGTTCGTCTTATTCCTGTTTGCCTTGTGCCGTTCGCAGTGGTGGTGTAAGCCCAACAGCTTCCACGTATGCATTACATCGTACAAGCTGCTCCTGAAGGACCGGGCTCACTTCCTGAAGAGGCGCTGGAAGCACTTGGTGCTGGACGAGGTGCAACTGATCAAGAACATGACCGAGAAGCACTGGGATACCATCTTCACCATCAAGAGGTCAGCCGCCATTTTCATTTTCGTATCTTCTGTGTATGCGACAAATGAATTAAGATGCAGTGTGCGTTGTCCGTTGAAATGAATTATTGTTGTCGATTGTCGTTGGCGCACAGCCAGCAGAGGGTCCTGCTCATCAACAGCCCTCTGCAAAACACGCTGAGAGAGCTGTGGACCATGATCCACTTCCTCCTGCCTGGAATCACACGCTCGTACCTCAACTTCCCCATCCAACCCGGCGCCGACCAGAACCAGGACTACTGCCACAAGCTGGTCATCAGACTGCACAGGGTGGGCGTGCACCCACATACGGCGCTCTAGTATACGTCACGAACGGTTGCCAGTTCTGTAGTTTATAATCTGCAGTTGTGGGAATGTAAATGTGTCCTTGTGTGGCTTCTGGTTCCATTGGCAGAGAAAAAGGGATGAAGTGTAATATGTGGTGCATGTGTCATTTTTAAAGGAATGGTTCGGCGGGAAATTTTTTCCCTTACCCTAAATGTAGCCGATCAGCCAAGACGTGTTTGGTGTCTGACGTTTGCTTCTTTAGTTTTGCACCGGTGCTACAAGTCTCTCACCCAAAATCTTTTCCATAAACTTGCTTCAAACAACATATCTTCTTTTTTTTCTTCTTTTTTTTTTAAACGAAAATTTTGTAAAATGGCAGGGATAGTCCGTATTTACACATTTAAGTTCAATCTTTGGGAGGCGGGGCCTATGTTGGGTGGAATGATATACCAAACTGCACTAAGTGGGGAAATTAAATGGGACTCGAACACTGAATCACTAGCTCTTGAAAACATCATAAACATGAGGACACTGGGATGGTCAAGGTTGGCCTGATATGTTTCATTGGAGCACAAAATTCACCA
>JAOUQW010000033.1:1585699-1610519 GCA_028565825.1 Olivaichthys viedmensis
GGTTGTCCAAGATGGCTGCCTCCATAACGTTGGGTGAAGTTTGGTACACGTTTGTAGATTTCTTTAAGTCATGCTGTGTCTTAAACCACATCAGCACGTCTGTGTGACATCACTGAACAACTGGATGTGGTTTGAGGCAGATGTATATTAAAAAATAATATAATAATAATAATTTTGGGTGAGACAGACTTCCATTACTTATTAGCTACATTAACCTCATAGCTCCAGTGCAAAAACTGAAGCAGCAAACGTCACACGCTGAATGTTGGTGGTTTGGGGTAAGTGTGTGTGGGGGGGGAATTCTGTGAATTAGATTTTTCACCGGACTATTCCTTTAATACGAGGGGCTTGAGCACTACTTACTTAACAGAAAAAGACATTAATCTTCCTAACGGTAGCTCACAGCAGCCGATTCAAACATGCAATGCAGCAAATCTTTCCTCTCTCATCATGTAGATGATTCAGCCCTTCATCCTCCGTCGCTCCAAGAGAGATGTGGAGAAGCAGTTGCCGAAGAAGTACGAGCACATCCTAAAGTGTCGCCTGTCTGCGAGACAGAAGAGCATGTACGAGGACATCCTCACACAGCCCAGGTCCGTGCCAGCCACGTAATTACTGCTCAAAATGTTTCAGCAAATCTAATCCAAGCACCATTTAGAGTACTTACCGTTGCTCGAAGGTGTATTGAGATGGTCATCGCTTAAATCCGTTGGTTGCCAGTCGTAGTCATAGTAGTGCACGTTTCAACTGGCTTAAGCCTCCTCTTACATAATGAGCTGAATCAGGTGCGTAAAAGCAAGGCACACCCCGAACCAAGCCGTGCATCGAAGGGACCGCTGGCTCAGATGAAATGCACTGATCGTGTGTGTGTGTGTGTGTGTGTGTGTGTGTGTGTAGTGCTCAAGAGGCTCTGAAGACGGGGCACTTCGTAAGCGTGCTGCAGGTCCTTATGCAGCTGCAGGGAATCTGTAACCACCCAGATCTGATCCAGATCAGAGAGACCGCAAGCTCATACACCTGCCGGCCCCTGCAGTACAACACGCCATCTTTACTGCTCACGGCCCTGCAGCAGGACCAGTGGAAGGTGTGTGTGTGTGTGTGTGTGTGTGTGTGTGTGAGAGAGAGATGATAAGAGTTACGGGATTGTGGACTGAATTTAAGTATTGCGTTGTCTTTATTTATAATGTATTTATCCAGTCCTTATTATTATTATATGGGAGCAGCAAGTAAACACAATGAACGCTCCAAAAATAGAGTGAATATATTTTTTCCCCGTCCCAGACCGTGGACTTGTCCCTTTTTGACCTGATCAGTAACGAAGGCAGAGTGACGCGTTATGAGACTACAGAGGTTCTGCCCAAACTCCGACTGAATCAGCAGCTCATCCAGGAGATCCACAGTGCACCCGACCCTGCACCCCGGCCCAGAGCCTGCAAGATCAAGCCAATGAGGTACAACAGCAGGAAGCCAGAACTTGCTTAAAATATCAGTATTTATAATACAGCTTCTCTCTCGATCGCGTCTTGAGATGGTGTCAGAAGGACAACGGTTTATGAAGCCCTTCACGAGCCGATTAAAGTGTGTAATAGCAGGAAAAAACAATAAGCAGTGCCGTGCTTCTCCAAGACGTGGACTGGCCTCAACTAAAAACTAAACCTCTTTCTTAAGACGTTCGCTCACTGGATTGGATGTTCACGCGAGTTGTTTTGTAAAGTATCAGGAAGTAAATATCCCGCGTCGCCTTGCTTTCAGGTTGTTCCAGCCGGTGCAGTATGGGACGAAACCAGAGGGCCGTCTGGTGCCCCTGACCACCAGTTCTCAAGGCCAGCGCCCCACTGCTGCCCCCACCGCTGCCCCCACCACTACTTCTGCTCCTACTGCTGCAGCTCAGAACACCCAGACGAGGGGCAAAGCGCCCGTTACTACCACCTCATCCGCACAGGGTAGGTACTGTACTTCGACAGTATGTGCAGAGGCAAGCGTCTTCTTCTAAGAAGTCTTTAAATGTTTATGTATGAGGTACAGAGTGCAAACGAGACGAAGGTTCACATTCAAAAAAAGAAAGTGCGACTTTATTTCAAAGGTAAAACGATGGAAGCAGCTGTTCTTGGATCAGCAGAGATTAGTTTGTTGATGAATGCCTGTTTTTTTTTCTCCAACATGTACGCTGAAGGGCTTTTATAGCATGCCTTTTAACACAGTTGTAGCATATTTCATTATTTGTTACATGTGCTGATGCGTGTTTTGTTTCTGTTATGCCAGGGCTGAGCATGACTCTCGTCACCGAGACATGTTCCACTTACTGAACTGTACAGTGTTGTCCTCTTTGTGTTAACCAATGGAAACTTTAACGCAGCTTCACTGTGCTCCCGGTTTGTTCCCCATAAGACAGCCAGGAAATAATATATCAAAAAACTGGGGGGGGTTTCTTTCTTGAAGAATTGACGGCTGTAGAGATGGCCACAGCAACCACAAGTAAATCTGCTTTAATGTTCTAGCAGCTAAAATCAAGGTCACTAAGCAAGAACCATTTTGCACGATGTTAGAATGGGCAATTTATGCTGAATACGTCATGTAAACGAGTTGCCTCATAGAGAAGAAGATGAACTAATCTCGGAAAAGGAGATTTTTTTTGCTCGTCATGGTAACTAACGTTAGGAGCCGATGACGTCGCTTCAGAAAAATTGGAAACTCTTCTTAAATTAGCCAGCGTCTCTTTGAAAAGTTTTGTCGGTTGCCGTAGCCATGCCTACAGCACTCGATACTATAGGTACCTCAGTGTTGTGGTACCTATTGTCCATGATTAGCCCCTTAGAGTCCCGGTTTATGAATTAGTTATTCACCTTGAAGCATATTGTTCTGTAACTACTGTGAAACTTGTAGGAAATGTATGTAGATACGAAAGTGAGGAATGCAAGTCTGGAGCCAATGACGGGTTACTGGGAGTTTAAGGGGTTAAAAGCTGGACATCTGTACGACCCAAACTGCTGTTTTTTATTTTAACCCCCAACTTCTTCCCTGTTTTGTGATGCTAATGGAACATCAGTTGACTTTTTGTCTCTTCTTCCCTAAATTCTACAGCAACACCAGGACTTGCTGTTGTAACGGCCACTTCTACCCATGTGGCTTTGGGTGTAGCAGGGGTGGGTGCAGTAGCCCCCAGACCTGCTGTTGCCCCACAGCCTCTATCCACCCACCCCTTGCTCCCCCAGAGGCTTCTCCTCAGCTCCCAGGCCCAGGCTCGCTTGCCTAGTAAGTGGCCATGTTAACCTCCCTTCCCTCCCTTCAGTCACCGACTCTTCCTTCCAAGCACAGCAGGGAAAGACCAGCAAAAAGCTGAACATGTGAGACTACAATGTGGGATTCTGCTAATGTGGACAGTGATGCAGGGCTAAAAGTTTCACGTAGTATTTTCTGTACTATAAGACATAGTACACGTTATAATTTTTTACACTCGCCTAATTGCAATATTTCCACCTGTTGGTGTGTTTACGGTACGTGTGCGACTCCGGCAGTTATGGGAAGGTACACTACCATTAGCTTGGTGCTAGCATAACACCAAAACTCTGTTTGCAGAAATTAGCATCATCATAGTGACAATGATTGGGCAATGAAAAGCTACTTATAAAGTGCATTACAGAGCTTCAGTTTTAAACATTGCTGTCTAATGACTTCTGGGTAACGACAGATTTTATAGCGCTAAACCACGGCAACACTGAGGGGCCAAAAACTAAACTAGACTACAACAGTAGGGCTCTGAAGTGCCGTTTTAGAGGTAGTACAAACATCATGTAAAAATCGATAAATAAATAAACAGCCTGGTGCATTAATGTGACCTGTACAAAGAGTGGCACATACGTAAAAATAAAAAAAAGTATTTATTATTAACATTTTTTAATTATTTAAGGGGTTGCGTCGTGTACTCGAGCTATTTATTTAATTGGCAGTTCTATTTCACCTCTTTCAACCACCAGGAACGGTGTATAAAACACCCGAATATCTCTTGTGCACAGGCACGCCGAGATATTGCAACAAGCTCACGTAGTGACGCAGGGATGCGATAAATATCGCTTCCTTTTACCTTCTCGTCAAATGACAAGGCACTCCGGCGGTTATACGGGGTTCATAGAACCACAGTTACATACGTAGCTAGCGATTTGGGGTTTTTATAAATAAAGGTATAAATGGTCAACCTGAAAAGGTGTTGAATCTAAACTGAACACCTTCTGCAGTATCCCAGATTGAGTCTCCAGCCTGCATGAGATCCCTCTCTGGCCTCCCATTTGTTTTCCTCTCCTTCCTCAGCACCAGCTCTTCTGTTCACACACTAATCCTTTTCCCAGCTCAGCTCAAGGATCTTGCCTCGAGTAGCTTTGCTCTTCATCGTTTCTGACCCTTTTCTTGTATTTGATCCCAAGGTTTTTCTGGGTGTTTTTTTTCTTCCCCCAGTATGTGCAAGTGCACGTGAGCATGGTTCCCTTCACGCGCCACCTTTTCGTGCACTTCCCTCGCACTCGAAAACCCTTTTTGATGACGCATCAAATCCTACTTTGTCTACGTTGGAATGTTAATGTGACAAAATCGCTTTATAGGGATGGATATGCACTTTATGGGAACAGCTGTTTGTTTTTTTGTTTTTTAAAAATATGCAAACGCCTTTGATTAGACTTTAACTAAAAACATGTTTCTTTCAGGCCTGTCTTGCCTGCCCTTATTTCCCACGAAGGCAGCAGTTACCAAACCACACCCCATCCATATATATAAATATAAAATTAGGGCAAATTAACACTTTTTTTTGTTTTTCAGGTTTTTGTAATAATAAAAAAAAAAGTAAAGTATTTGCCCGAATTTTTTAGCAGATACTAAAGCGAACGTTGCATGCGGAGCATTTCAGATTTTTAGAAAACAGTTTGTAACTGCCGCTCTGGGATTCGGACAGGGGTTAAGAAGCTCCTTTCTGTTGGGGCACTTCCTAATTAACCCACCCTGAGTGTGCATGCTTTGAATACTTCCTCACTCCAAAACTAACTGCCCTGTGATTATTATTTATTTATTTAAATAAAGTCAGTATAGTCCTTTACTAACCACCCGCCTGTGTGTGTGTTTGTGCTGAAGGTGGAGACGTGGTGAAGGTGGCTCAGTTGGCGTCTATAACGGGAGCTCAGAGTCGTATAGCGCAGACCGAGACCCCAGTCACGCTGCAGTTCCAGGGCAATAAGTTCACGCTGTCCCCCAGCCAGCTGCGTCAGCTCACCACAGGACAGCCTCTCCAGCTCCAAGGTACTGTCAGAATTTGTCTTCCTACTCGCTGCACCCTCATTGCGTTGGAGAATCAGGAGGCGGTGCTCTGCTTTGCGTAACTTTTTTTGGTCCAAGCTTTCGGCCACTGAAAACCGAAAACTTAATTTGAGACGTTTATGTGCATCCACAGCGTAAAGGAGTTTTTTTCCCGATCATTCTACTGTAGCGCAGTGACTCACAGCAGCGCTTTCTGGGGTGTGTTTAAGGATGTGTGATTTGTGATGGTTGTTGTACATGAATTCTTATAACACAAAAAAGCTCGTAACCCACCAGAACCATTGGATCATGCCATGTGCTGCCACAACGATCGCTGTTGATCGTAAATTCCAGCCAGTTTTTGGGTTTTACGCTGCCAAAAGGCATTGCTACTTGCTTTCATTTTTTGCAGTCGTCCCAAGTGAGAACTTGCATCATCCCCAGCTCTAATTTTAATCGTCTCCAGGATGAGGGGATGCTATTAATTACGAGCCCTGTCTGACGTTGCCCGTTCTACAATATGGTGTCATACAATAGCATCCCAAAATGCACGTTCTTATGCTATTGTTCTATCGTGATCCTGGAACGTCTTGCAGAATGTGACCGCATGATTTTTGGGTTTTTCAGTTCCTCACACTCTCTGGGTCTTCCTCTAGGTAACATTCTGCAGATCGTGTCTGCCCCAGGGCAGCCAATCCTGAGGCAGCAGGGCTCCATGGTGATGCAGCCGGTGCCCCAGCCTGTACCTGTTCAAAACTCCACCCTCCATCACGCCACCTCCACACCTTCACAGGGTGAGCGTCCTCGTTTGCGTCTGTATCTGAGCGTTGATGTTTTAGAAGAAATAAAAACGTGATCCAGCGTTAACTTGTGTTCCTTCCTGTAAAGCAGCCGGTGTGACTGCTGGTGGCACGGCAACAACCTCTGCCCACACTGACGCCGGAAGCAACGCAAAGCACTCAACCAATGCTGCACCACAAGTGAGTAAGAGTTCTGATTTCATGGAACTGAGGCTCCTCTGCAACTTTTTCAATCAGGCCTGATGAGGCTTTAATTCATCTTTAATTGCACCCGATGATGATGATGATAACTTTTATTTATACGTATAGACTCGTACATGATGCAAGAATAAAACCACGTCCAGTAGTTAGAACAACAGTGAAGGATGAACACGTCTAGGGGTTGCTCTGCCTTGTCGTTATAATCCTGTTGTGCGGGTCAGCTCACGTTGGGTCGAAGGCGTAATCCGTTGTGTGTTTGTTTGGCTGCATTTTGAGTCCTGCTGCTTTCCCTCGTCAGGAGTCGAGTGAGGAGAGGAGCAGGCAGCTGAAGGAGCGCCTGGCTCGTCTGTTCACCGTTAATGAGCGGCGTGTTCAGCGCTCTGTCCTGTACGGAGCCGACCTGCTCGAGGCCTGCTCCGTGACCAGGGGACGCGCTCCCGCTCCTCTTCCTGCTCCCGAGCACTCGCGCTGGGCCTGGGTGGGCGGAGCCGCCTGCCTGAAGGCCCAACAGAACTGCGTTTACACGACTGACTCGCTCCGCATGGCTCTTCACTCCCGTACAGACAGACTGCCGAAAGGGGACAGCCTCATCAAAAGGTGTGTGTGTGTGTGTGTGTGTGTGTGCTCATTTTGTCATAGTGCAAAGTACCCTTTTTTTATTATTATTAACTGTACTGTTTTTTTTTTTTTCTACTTTGCACATATGCTCTGAAATAAAAAAAAATTATTTAACGTGTTTATAATACTTATATGTAAATACATGTGCGTAACTTCATGTATTTATTTATTTTTATCAATCATTTTAAGTCTTGTCCCTTTTTTTAATCCACAATCAAAGACTCCTCCTTCCCGTACTCATTGCAGGTTGTCGTGTGTACTGCCTGCCGCTGTAGCTCCGCCCCCTCAGCTCTACGCAGCCAATCCCCCACCATCGTACAGCCTGAAGCATAAGTCAGTCAAGCGTCAGCTTCAGGCAGTGTCCGCCCCCTACAGTTCGGAGATCCGCACTCTGGCCTGCCCTGCCCTGTTCGACCTCCCTGACAAACACTTGCTGGAAATGGACTCAGGTTGGCCTTCGTTTTACGTTGCGTCACTCTTAACGGAGGGAAGCTCATGCCAGAGCATTTCAGGACTTGATGTATAAACACATGAGGGGTCAAGCTGTACAAGCATCACATGAGTGAGTGTGTGTGTGTGTGTGTGTGTGTGTAGGTAAGCTAGAGGCCTTGTCTATCCTGCTGCACAAGCTGAAGGCAGAGGGCAGGAGAGTCCTCATCTTCACTCAGATGGCCAGCATGCTGGATATTTTGGAGACGTTTCTGGACCACCGCCATTTTGCTTTCGTACGCCTGGACGAGAGCCTCCCCCTCCAGGAAAGACAGGTATCCAGGAAGTCCTTTAAAAAGAGAAACTCAGGCTTAATGTGGAGTTTTTCAGTGTGTGTGTTTATCACACAGCTTCATCTTCGTTTCACACTATAGTGAGGACATTTCAAGTAAAGGACGAGGGAAAGAGTGAGGACGTAAACGTATTAGCTGCGTCATTCACTTCAATTCGGTTAAAGCAGCTTGACATGGCCGTATAATGCACGTCTTTCTGATACACCCGTTTTTCTAATCGGACCTGTGTGTTATTGCAGTCGGGCTATCGTTGTTGTTGTTTTTTTTGGGGGGGGGGTTTGACATCTTGTAAGAGCCATTTTCATATTTATACTGTTTTTAGTTTTTTTTTCCGTCTTTGAAAATCAAACGTGGAATTTTTTTTTACAAAAAGTAACCTTTTTGGACCAAAGACTTGAAAAAATAAATAAGAAAATTGATGTTGTAGAAGAGCTGTAAAATTCCAGTATGAGCAGAAATAGGTAGAGAAAATAAATCCATCTACGAACAATGATGATAAACAGACTTCCAGCTGATTTTCGGTTCTCTGTGTTGCATGTTGCGTCGCTGCTTTACTTTCCCTGTCCAACTCCTGGCCCCTCAGAGGCTGTGTGGGTGTCTGGGCTTTACTCAGGGGGTAAAACACTGAGCTCTCCTCCCTCCCTGCTGGATCCAGTTCCACGCAGGGCCTTAGGAGACGCCAACATACGGGACTTCTTACCGCATGATGCTTTTCCTGCCTCAAGCTCTTTACTTTACTGCTGCATCTCGCGTCAAGCTGGATTTTGTTCTCTTTTTTTTGACCTTCTGAGTGACCTTTTTTGACAATATGTGCGCTCCTCTAACATCTAACGTCTACCATCTTCACCCCTTGCCCTCCCCCCCTCAGGATCAGATGAAGGCGTTTAACTGTAACAGACAGTTCTTCTGTGCCGTACTGACCAATCGCTGCTGCTCAGCCGTGGGCCACGTGTTCGACGCGGACACCGTCGTGTTCTACGACACGGATCTTAACCCCAGCATGGACGCCCGCACGCAGGAGTGGTGCGACAAGGTCGGGCGCTCCAAAGACATCCACATCTACAGGTGTGTGTGCGCGAGTGCTGGAGGATGCACGTCTACATCGTAACGTACATGCTGTGTGTAATGTATAGGGCGTGGATGGAACTGGGTTTGGGCCCAGCTCTAGGGCAGACACTTGGGCTGAACTACGAATGTTAATGCAACAGTTTGGATAGATTAGAGGAGCTGTAACGGCGTCATTTAATTAATACCCTCAGGCTGGAGAGTGGGAACTCCATAGAGGAGAAGCTGCTGAAGAACGGCACCAAGGATCTGATCAGAGAGGTGGCGGCGCAGGGCACGGACTACACGCTCGCCTTCCTCACACAGGTACCCCACACGCATCCGGCCTGTTCACTTACCCGTCTGTGCGCCTATTTTGGGGCATTTATTTATTTATTTATTTATTTTGCCTGAGGTTGCCAGGTAACTTGTAGTAATAATATATCTAATAATTATAATCTAAAGCTGCAGTACAAACTGTCAGAATTCAGATCTCACTGTAATCTCGTGGAATGTGTTTCTGGAAAAAGTACTTTTTTTTTTTTTAGTTTAATTACGCGCCATTATTAATTGTAAGATGAAAGACACGTTATTACATGAATAAAACAGGAGTGTTTATCAGACGATCGTATAGAACTGGGATCTGTTAATAGCCTTTCAGTGACGGTGTTCTAGCTTAGCCTGCATACCCCCATGTGATCCCCCCACCCCCCATTCAGCCCACTTGTTAGTGAATGTGACTAATCCTACTGTAGAGCTGCACGGCATGAACAAAAAAAACGCAATGAAGTCGTTGGATATTGCGATAAATGGACTGAAATCTACTTTTTCTTGGGTTTTCGCTGTTTTTCTTCAAGACACTTGGGCCTCACAGCACGCTAGGTTGTTTTTTTGTTTGTTTGTTTTTTCTTTTCAATCTAATTAGCTATCGAGAGCAGTGTTTTTGGCTGTTCACATATCGTCGCTGTCCAATGAAAAACATAAATCCTAAATTCACGGTGTGATTTATCAGCATTTCATTAATCACTTAGATGTTTGCTGCTGTGGGGTAGATGGAGGATTTTGCCCACATTCCATATATCTGATAAGTAAAAAACGCAGAAAGTGGAGATAGGACAACTAGAGCTATAGTTGAGGATTAATTGTAATTAATGGCACATCATTCACTGCAGAGGGGAAACCTTATGTAGATGACATGTCCCCCTCGACATCTAATATTAGCTCTAATATTAGCTCCATCTGTCGGTGTGGCCTCCGTCACTTAATCTTAAGCCCCCACATCCAACACGAAGACCTGCCAGTTTAACCTCTATGGGTTTTTTTTTTTTTTTTGACCCAAGCCAACAAGATGCTGTTCTGTAGGTACTATTGTTCGGAAGATAAACATCCAAATAAAGATGGTACAGGGAACTGCGCTTCACTGAGTCAACTGTTTTCAGCATGCAGAGCTTTGTACCAAGCCATTGAGCCATTCATCACAACAGAAAAATCAAGACTGCTACTGCAGTTAGGTAGTTGTGATTTTTATTGCTCATGGAATAAAATGCACTCCTAGTTCTCCTCACCATGACGCAATTTTTAAAGGACAGTATTTAACGCTTTCCTTGTCTTTAAAAAAAAAAAAAAAAAAAAAAGTTATTATTATTATTATGAATTTGTCCAGCGCACCATTCAGGACCTGTTTGAGGTGGAGGCCGGATCCGGAGAGAAGGTGGAGGAGTTTGTGGTGCTGCATCAGGAGCCGTCTCCGTCAGAGTCCATCCCTCCGCACGTGGCCAGACCGTACATCCAGGCCCTCAACAGCATCACGCTACAGACGCTTCACCCAAAGGAGTGGCTGGAGAAGAGGGAGAGAGAGAAAAGGCTGATGGAGAAAGTAGAGGGGCAAAAGGAGGAGAAGGGCGAGGTGACGGGCGAGGCGTCTCAGCTGGAGGAGCTGGCAGCTGTCATGGAACAGGTGATTTAGGGGCAGACTATCTAGGCTTGCGGTTTGCTTTGAGGATTTATTTTCCTTGTTATTAAAATTCTTCTGTCTTACTTTGCTGTAGCTGACTCCTATCGAAAGATACGCCCTTCACTACCTGGAGTACCTTCACATCAGTGAAGATGAGACGGTTGCTAAGGTAAGAGGAGAGAGAGAGAGTTTAGGTGGTGGAATAAAACAGAACACTGGGTAAGTGTTACCCATTTCGGTTAGGTTGACGTGTCACGTCATGGTGCGTGTGTGTGGCTTTAGGAGCGTATAGAAGCTGCTAAGCGAGTCTGGGAGCTGCGGCAGCAGCAGAAGCTGAAGCTCGAGGAAGAGGAGCGAGTGACACTGGAGGATGAGGAAGACCTCTTCACCTACACCAGGGAGGATGCATACAACATGGTACACCTTTTTTTTTTTTTTTTTTTTAAATCTGTGTCGTCAACAAACGAGTTTTCCAGCGGCTTTATTACTGAATATTGTGTTTAATCTGTTCCTGCTCTGTAGGAGTACGTGTTCGAGTCTGCCGATGGTCAGACAGAAATTATGCCGGTAAGGCGAGACAGATGTTTACTGTATGCATTTCACAGGCTTAGATGGCGTTGCCTTGAGAATTTATGGTGTTTCTATTTCTGTGCCTGGTGTAGCTGTGGACCCCACCGACGCCACCTCAGGACGATAACGATATCTACATCGACTCCGTAATCTGCCTGATGTATGATTCCACCCCCATGCCCGAGTCCAAACTGCCCCCGGTTTACGTCCGCAAAGAACACAAGAGACTCAAGATGGACCCATCTGGTAAGAAATCGGGGATAAGTAGCCACTCGACGAGCTCTTGAACAAAGCGCAGGCAAGAAGCTCCAGAAGGACCGTCGCGTGTTATTGTAGACCTTTGTTTGGGACAAAGGGATGAACTGAATGCTGAAATACAAATGTCAGTACGTGTGTGTGTGTATTTTTGTATATATACACAGATATCGGTGTACATATCGTAAACCATTAATCATATCGCATAAACAATGGAAGAAAAATCATGAGGGGACTATCCTCATTTTATCCTTTTATGTACCCACAGTGATGTTTTCTTGTCGCTGATTAGCTCGTTTTTAAATTTCCCATGAGACCCGAGAGCCGCTGAAAAATCTCTTTAATTCGTCTTCACGCAGATAGGATTCTTTTTTTATTTAAGCCTCTCCAACACTGTTAGGTCGAACCCCAAATGGCTACGACTACGTGTTCACGCCAACTGTTTGTTTTTCGTACCGGATTAAAAATTGTGTACGTTATTTAAAACATATGTATATCAGTAGCAGTCAAACGTTTGGACACACCTGTTTTCGTCAGTTCTCCTATTTACTACTGTTTTTAGAATAATAATAAAGACTTTATTATCATTAACACTGTGAACACAGTGAGCAAGAAAAGTGTTCAACAAATCCAAACTATGTGAAATAGTTAACAGTGTTCCTGATGAAGCTCTGCACACTCTCGCCATCTTCTCAACCAGCTGCATGAGGGAGCTTCACCCAGGAGCCTTCTCTTAAAACTTCCCAAATAAACCGAGCCACTTGTTGTGCTTCTCCTCAGACTAAAACTGGGTGTTTGGGGAAACAATTAAATTTTAAGTAAAAGCTACTTGTTTTAAGTATAAAAAAAAAATTATAATACATTTTGATTCAGAAATAAATGTAAACATGGGCATTAATCTCATTATTTACATTTGTCTTCGAAACTAATTTCTAAAAGCTGTCCTTTAGAAATGTTAAGATACCTTTAATAATAATATCTTTATGATATCTTTAAGACAATGAAAATATAGATTCAATCTAGCGTCCAAACTTTTGACTAGTAGTGTATGTATTATTTATGTATGTATGTGTGTGTGTGTGTGTGTGAGAAAATAAAGTATGCCATAAATTATACATTTATAAATGTATAATTTCTGTATTAAGGGACAAAAGGCAATGCGATAGACTTATGTTGGGCTCCTAAAAGAGATCTTGCACATTAGGACTCTCCGAATCAATTTCACTTTTTTAATCATTTCAAATTCTCATATTTACGTGTTCATATTTGTGTGCATGCTTTTATTTTCAATATTTAAAAACCGTGCGTGCGCACACACACCATTTACGTGTAGTGTAACGCGTCGCGTGTCCCCAGCTGTAGGCCGTAAGAAGAAGAAGGGGCACGGCGAGGCGGTGATCCCGCCGCGGTCGCTCTTCGATAAGGCCAGTATGCTGAAGGTGCGGCGAGAAGGCAAGGACCAGAAGAAGAACTTCTCTCTGAAGCAGCAGGCTCCCTTTGCCAAGCCGCTGCCCTCACTGGTCAAACCTGCCATGGAGGCTGGACAGGACAATCCAGAGTGGCTCATCAGTGAGGACTGGGCTCTGCTGCAGGTACTGTACCACACTCTGTCAGCAGTAGTGCCCGATGTGGCATAGTTATTTGGGGCACATTATTCACATCAGTGTTCTCCATGGTGTCTGCCAGGCGGTGAAACAGCTCCTCGAGCTCCCTTTGAACCTGACCATCGTGTCGCCGGCTCACACTCCAAACTGGGACTTGGTGAGCGACGTGGTAAGCTCCTGCAGCAGGATCTACCGCTCGCCGAAGCAGTGCCGCAGCCGCTACGAGAACGTCATCATCCCCCGCGAGGAGGGCAAGGTGTGTTTGATCAGTTGAATTGAAAACATGATGCACGACTACACACATGCCCATGGCAAATTTTACAATTTTATACCACGTAATCAGATTTTTTATTATTTTAGACTTCCTCAATTAATTAAACATCCACTGTAATTTTCCATGGGGCTTAGCTAAAGTTAGCTTTTGGGCTAATGTTTAAATATATATATTTTTTTTATTGCCTCTGGTGTAAATCTCGATTCATTCGTTTACAATAAATAAACTTCAAAATTTCAAAATTGAGCAGAATAATTGTATAATAATAAATATCATCAGCCCCATCACAATAATTTCCAAACTTTTTTCTGTTTACGATATTATGATATTGTGCTCATATGGTGACACGAATGTATTGCTGCCTTCAATAGATAAGAGCCAAAATGGCTCGAAACGGACCATTTTGTCCACAATTACAATATTATGTGTTGTATACTGCGATATTTCATATAACGGATGATTGACACATGCCCGGCTGTGTTGTAATTAATAGAGGGAAAGTGTTTGCGTGCATATTTGCTTTTTTGCCGCCTTCTCTTTTGCTGGGGTTTTTTTTTTTTTTTCCTTTTCTGAATTCAATGCGTTGTCATGCAGTTAATATACGAAGCCAATCCCAAGAAAAAGACCAAGAGCATCTATAAGGTAAGACGACGAGCACAGCATCGACGCGCTGCACTTTCTAAATACGCTCCCAATCACAAGCCTTTTCTCCTGAAGCTGTTTACTACGGCATTTATTTATTTATTTATTTATTTATTTATTTATTCCTTTTTACAGTCAAAGAACAGCCGTCCCCTGCGCACGTGTCAGATCTACACCCAGGACGACAACGCCACCCAGATCCAGCTCTACAACAGCCGCTTCGAACTCATGAAGATCATCGCCAGCAAGAGGAGTCCTCCCAGCAAACCTCTGTAAGAGCTCAACGTGGATACGCTACTCATGGTTTTGCAATGACCTTGCATCCCGTTTTCTTTATTGTTGTATTATTTTATTTTATTTATTTTTTTCAGGCTGGGTATGAATCCGTTCCAGAAGAACCCAAAGCACGCTTCCGTGCTGGCTGAAAGGTAAACTCTTCCTATAGGTGGAAATTGTGCTTTTTGAGCAGAGTCCTGTGTGAAACACCTCATGGACCTGGCTTTGTAATGAACTCGCTCGCGTTTAGGAAACCGCAGGTCCTTCAGAAGGTTATTAACACTCAAGTAGCCTTAATTTGGGTTTTTTGGCGGGTTTCTTTTTTTATCTGAGTAATTTTATGGTAAATAAAATAATAAGTCATGTGACCAGAATTTTACCAACGAAAAACAAACCAGCGGGAGAAGCAGGCTGGCGGCAAAGTGCGTTTCCAGAAAACAGCTTCACACCAGCTGGGACGCATGCATGTTTGCAGTCATAAATTGTGCGCATCTTATAGTATAGGGTATAGTATTATAATACCTTTTTGTCATGCGTGTGACACCAGTGATATCACCCGCAACCAGGATTCTTCTCAATCTATGCCAAAGACGTCAGGAGCGGCAGGTGGAAAGGCTTTTAAGGAATTATAGTGCTTTAGTCATTCCACTATTCGGCGTCGACCAGAGGAAGATTCTCATTTTTGAGTCTAGGTTCATCTCCAGGTTTCTTTCCGAATGTTCTTTGGGAAGTTTCTCAGTGCCACTGTCGTCTTCGGTTTGCTCTTTAGGGCTCTAGAGTTCTGTAAAGCTGCTTTGTGATGATGCCCGTTGTTAAAAGCGCTGTACGCAGGGTATCCACTGGCTCATCTCCAGCCAGCCTCAATATTAAACCCTATACCTACATACTCGAGTGCCACGGCTGTGAGTCGAACTTTGCGTTCTGTCTGTGAATCTTCTCCACAGTGGGATCAGCTATGATAAGCCCCTGCCGCCGATCCAGGTGGCCTCTCAGAGAGCAGAGAGAATCGCGAAAGAAAAGAAGGTGAGATTTCTGAGGCTTATTCTTATTCTTGGACAGCATGTTGGATATGTTTTTAACGTGTGTTCCTGTTTGTGTAACAACACGGTATCATCAGTAACCCAGTGATTGGTCTCTCTCTCTCTCAGGCTCTAGCAGAGCAGCAGAGGGCTCAACAGCTGGCTCAACAGCAGCAGGCGGCAGCCGGGGCCACCCAAACCCCAGGGGCCACCACTCAGCCTCAAGCCCAGCCACAGGCTGCTGCCGCTGGGCTGCAGGCCGCCGGAGTTCCCCAGAGCACCCAGCAAGGAGCTGCCGCAGTCCCCAACACCGCTGTACTGGTCAGACTTTCCCACCACGACATGTCTTTATCCATCTAAACCTTCATGTGAAATGAAATATTTAGCATTCCTTGCAAGTTCAGTAGAGAAACTCTGTAGCATCTGGTTGTTTTTTTTGTTTGTTTTCTTCCCCCTTCAGACTGGAGCTATCAAGACCGCCACTGCCGGCACAGGCATTCAGACAGGTACTCTGTCACCACACAACCTTAACACCGTTAACACCGTTCAAGGTTTGCCTCAGGCAGATCACTCAGTACTGTCACTTCCTCAGAAGCGGCCAGAAGTTACTCTGATGATGATCTCTTCTTCTTCTCCTCCTTCTCTCAGCAGCTGCAGTGGGAGGGAACGTAATCGTGAACACGGTGGCCGGCGTTTCTCCAGGCCAGTTTCAGGGAAACAAGCGGCTCGCTTCTCCTGTCATCTCCGGAGCTTTGCCTGTAAGCCGTGCTCGCTCTCAAAACAACAGTTTTATACAGGACATGAAGGTCTTATGTGATTAAATTTTTTTTTTTATTTTTTTTTTTTTAAGAATTCAGCCAGAGAAATTTGGCAGTGTTGATAACAGTTCAGGCTTCCAATCGGGATGTTTGTTGCACCTAAAAAATTTAGCAAGGCCCTCCTCTGACCTGTCGTTCATCTATGTAGCAAATGTTTGACATCAAGACGCCACATGACAATTTTTTTAATTTGAATTTAGTTGCATGTCCAGAAATCTGATTTCACTATTTTTTTATTTTTTTATTTTTAATTTCTTCCAAATTGGATATGGTCAAACATTTTATTTGAGCTGCATGTGTACATAGCAAGCAAAGAAAAGCAGCGTGTTGCAGCATGTGGACACGACTGGAGATGTTGAGATCACTTTAGAAATTACGTTAAAATTCTATTTTCGAAGCCTCCTGATCCACGATGCCTAGAAAATTTCTCTCGCGAGCGATTCGTGTGTGCCGCTTGCTCAATTCGGCTAGTCTAGCATGTTAGCCTACAGAAACGATTGAGGGATGCGACACCCAACTTTATTTCTGCAACAAAATAAAAAATAAAATAAAAATGCCTTAAAACCTTAAATTGTCAGTGTGGGAGCATTTTGGATATCTGAAAAGTAGCGGTGTAACGATACACTTTGTTCACGATTCGATTCGGTTCACGATACTCAAAATATTTTTGAGAAGAATGTGCATTTTGCCTTTATATATTTGTAAGCAAAAAAATAATAATATTTAGTGATCTAAGAAAATACCAGGAACATGTATAGGAATAGGAGTGTCACATGACGTATGACGTGGTGGAGTGGGCAACGTTGATTGCGACCTGCAGTAGATAATTAATTCATAGAATACACCTGATATCGCAGCTCTCCACGATGCACATCGTCACGTTTTTGCATCGCATCACGATGCATTGTTACACCCCTACTAAAAAGTGATCAGGGTGTCTGAAAATACAGATAACTTATTTGTAAAACGTGTCGTTGAAAAAAAAAAAGTGTTTTAATATGCTTGTGTGTTCCCTTAAGGGTTTTTAATGGTTTAATTTGTTCGTTCCGCCCCAGGCTACAGGTGCTGCTACAGCTCAGGTGGTTCACACCCAGCAGAGGGCCGTCGCCTCTGCCCCTGCCGCCACCCCCGCTGAGGTCGTCGCCATAGCCACTAGCCAGGGCGTTCGCGCCGTGACCCCGGTGACCGCCTCGGCCGTGGTGTCCACCAATCTGGCTCAGGTGCAGACGCGCTCGCTCGTGGCTCCAGGTACGATGCGCATATTAATGCATAATGAACGTGTCTAAAGCAGCCAGTGATTCAAAGCCGTGAGAATCAGAGCCGTTTCGATGCGATACAGTGATTCTTTATTGTGCAGGCAGCTTGATTTTCATCAAAAGAAAGCGTTGGCTTTGTGGAGTCTGACACCAAAACTCCTTCACCGGGACTGAGTGGCGCAGTGGCCACGCCTTCCTCAACAATTTGTTTTTGACGATCACAGTGAAAACTACTCTCTTCCCTCCCCTTTAACAGGGATGCAGTTGCCCCAGGGAAAGCAGATCACCTCGGCCCAACTGCAGCTCCTCAGGCAGCAACAGCAGCAGCTCCAACAGCAGCCACAGCAGCAGGCTGGCTCTCCTCAGATCAAAACAGTGAACAAACCACAACAGGTGCATGCACACAACTGTCTTGTGGCTGTATTTTGCTTTATTGAAATTATCTATGTAAATAGGATGTTGTTGTTGTTGTTGTTACTGCTAGGCTTATGGTTATGGTTACGTTTCGGCGTGTACAGTAACATGTGCCTGTGTGTGTATTTGCTGTTGAAGCTGCATAAGCAGAAGCTGCATGTGGTATCTGCTCAGGGCCAGCAGGCCGCCGTTACCCAGCAGCCCCAGCAGGTTCAGGCTGCTTCGGCAGCCCAGCCCAGCACACAGCTCACTGCAGTGGCCGCTGCGCCCAGAGCCGGAGCCGTGCTCACCGGGACCACCGTCACCAATCTGCAGGTGGCCAGGCTGGTGAGCTCCCTCTCTCTTTCTCTCTCTCTCTCTCTCTCTCTCTCTCTCTCTCTCTCCGTCTCACACACACACACACATTACAGCTTTAACTGGTAAATCTATAGTAAAAACTATATTTACGCTATCCTACCACCTTCACCAGCACATTGTGAATGACACGGCTGTAAGCCGAAATGATTTATTTATAGGTTACCATGCAGGAAAGTTAAATGGACGAAGAGGGTATAATAAGTGAGCTTAGCCTAGCTTCCTGGAGTTCCTTATCCGTTGTTTTCCGATATCAGGACTTTATTAATTACTTACCGAGCATATTGCTTACACAGACCCTACTGAGGGAACGATTAGTCAAAAGTATGGGAATAGTTTTTATTTGAACTACGTTTTTAACCCTTGCATTTGAACAGCGTGGATTCATAGAGCTAATGTCACTCTGTTCCCCCTGTGGAAGACACGAGTCCCGGCTCCGGGTGCTGCTCAGGCAGGTCAGACGGCCCAGGTGACTCTGACCAAGCCTCCTCCAGTGGTGTCTGTACCCGCCGTGGTGTCGTCCACCGGCGTCACCACCCTGCCGGTCACGGTCGCTGGTATTAGTGTGGCCATAGGACAGGCCCAGAAAGCAGGTACTGACATCACCTGGGCTTACACTTACACGATTTATAAATAAAATCATATAAATACTTCTTTTTTTTTTAAACATGGAGCATCTCACACAAGTTTCCTTTTTTCTTTTCTTTTTTAACACAGAATAAGTGTTTTTGTCGTGCATGCTAGGCAATCAGGCACAGACGATCAAAAGTACCTCACGCACGAGTTTCATCACGGCATACAGGCAACGAAAGAAGCGTTAAAATCCCAAATTTGGAGCGAATCGGTGCAATTCCGTTATAACATCGCACAAACGCAAAGACGAGGCTGGACGTATTGCGTCTTGTCAAACGTGTTTTGTGTCTTTTATATATGCACACACAAAAGCGAGAGTAATCTTCTTTTTGACCATCGGTCATCATGTTGTGGTCATTTTTATATGATGTGTTATAAAGGCACTCGTGCGTTTGTCCTCCATCTCTGCAATCCACTGCTTACCACGTCTCTCTCCGAGGTTTTTGTTTTTTTCCTTTCCCCTCCTTACTCTTTTTAATTCGCTGTTGCTTGTATCAGTCGTCCAGTCACATCAGTGACCGTCTCGCGCGACTTGGATCAAAAAAACGGAGCTGCATTAAGATACGTGAAATGCCTAAAACTGTGCTGCAGTGCATTTCTCTTCTTCTTCATCCCATTTCTCCTTTAATCTCTGACCTTACGCTGTGTTCAAGATGTTTGTCGTGTATGGAAATGTAATTATGTCCTTCTGAGACCTGGAATTTAACTTCTCCTTCCTGTTCCAGGAACATAACTCAATGAATTGGATGTTGTAATTTGACTAAGATGACCAAAAGTTGTTCTGGGACTGCTGTCTAACGTGTGTGTGTGTGTGTGTGTGTGTGATTAGGAGGGCCTGTGGTGGGCCCGTTCCAGGTCCAGCAGGTGCAACAGGTCCAGCAGGTCCAGCAGTTGTTGCGGCAGAAGCAGCAGGCAGCAGCTCAAGCGGCCGCAGCGCAGCAGAAAGCCACACAACCGCAACAAACGCAGACTGCAGTGCAGCAGAAGGTAAACACACACACACACACGTACTCTTCTCCTCATTGAAAATCATTTTATTGCCCGCCCTCCTGGTTATAAAGTTGGCCACTCAGCAGGCGGCTCAGTCAGGAGGTCAGGGTCCGCAGAAAGTGACGTACACGACCACCACGCAGCTTCAGCCAGGCATTAAGACCCAGTTCTTCACCACTTCCATCACCGCCCAGCCTCAGAAACCCACCACTGCACAGCAGATACAGGTACACACACACACACACACACACTAGGGCTATAAGAGCGAATTTCCCTCTTAGAATACAATTTAAATGTTCGTAATGAACTTTCGCAATAATTATGTATTCGAAGGCAAATCTAATTGTAGGAGAAGAGCTCTGAATAAACAGGTTATTTGTGGCATACTTTTTCACATAGTATTTTAATTATGTATCTATTAATTTTGCGTGTCCTGAAAAGGGATGTTGCATGTAACAATTTCCAACAGGCACTTATTTTTTCTGTGGTGG
Organism: Olivaichthys viedmensis; assembly: GCA_028565825.1. Taxonomy (NCBI): domain Eukaryota; kingdom Metazoa; phylum Chordata; class Actinopteri; order Siluriformes; family Diplomystidae; genus Olivaichthys; species Olivaichthys viedmensis. The sequence continues at coordinate 1,605,972 of JAOUQW010000033.1, forward strand.
TATCTCAAATGCCGTTCTGTTGGCCATCTTAGTGCACAACGTAGGTTCTACTATTACTATAGGGAACAGGAAGCCATTTGGGATCCGGTCCAAGTGTGTTGGAGGGGCTTAATGCCCCATGAATGCTACTTAGAGCGAACTTCATGTCTGTGGCAGTGTAAAGTTATTAATATTAATATTAAAATGCATTCGAATACTCAGTAGTAGTAATCATAATTAAGTCACATTTAAAGGAGTTGAACAGGGATAAACACGCCAATGCCTTCCTTCGAATCTGTCACTGCTCACACAATGTTAACTACGCTTTAGCACCCAGCAGATTCCTGTATTCCTGATCTGGAGTGTGTGTGTGTATTAGTGTGTGTTTAGTTGCTGCCCCTGCTTTGTGGCTTAGTTCCTGCCTCTCCTCTGCTTGTAGGTTGCTAAACTTCCTCAGATAGTGCAGCAGCAGATAGTGTCCTCACCCCAGCAGGTAAGAGTCGAGTTGTTCAGTATCTCAAACAGACTTGCTTTTGTGGTTTCTGATACTGTATGACACACTGTTATCTATAAAAATGAACAAAAAGGACATCACCGAGCTAAAAAAACGGTTGAAGCCGAATCACTTTCTTCCTCAGCACGTAGTTTGGTGTTGCTCCGCGCAAGCGTCAGACCCTGGTAGGAGGCGTGGCTAGGAATTCTGGGCCCTCTGAAAGGATATTGCTCTGGGCCCCCAACCTTCTTTTAATATCATATTGCATTTTGTGTACAATAAATGTATTCAGACATCCTGCTGGAATTTTTGCGGGCCCCTGTGCGACCCCCGCTACCAACGGCCCTGTGACCCAAAGTTAAAAGTTGAAATCGTATGTTAGAAGTGGAGTGGGATGGCGCTCCCGAATGGCGCAATAGTAAAGCGTTCGCTAGTTCGAGCCCCGACGATGCCACAGCCATCTAAGGCCAGGGGTCCAGGAGAGCGTAATTGGCCCTGCTCTCTGGGTGGGAGGGATGGCGATACGGTCTCTCCCCTGTCGATCAGAGCGACGCTAGCCAATCGTGGGTGTCCGCTAGCTCGTGCGTGCGGAAGAGGGCAGTCGGCGCTTTCCTCCGAGCGCGTTCGGCTGCCCTGTGACGTTGCGTGAGCAGCAGTTCATAAATATGCGGTGGCGGGGATGCGTGTCTCGGAGGAAGCACGTGTCGGCCGTCGCCGATTGGTAGCTGTCGTGCGATAGGAGAGAATTGGCTGATGGGCGGGAATTGGCGATGACTAAACATCGGGAGAAAATGGGGTTAAAAAAAAAAGAATGGGATGATAATATCCCACTCGAATTAGAATTTTATTTATTTTATGAAACCGTTTATGGACAAATGGTATTACTGAGCTGTGTGTGTGTGTAGATTCAGGCCCAGTCTCAGACGGTGGCCCTGACCCAGGCAGCAGCGGGATCGTCACCTCAGGTGCAGGTGATCCCCGCAAGCTCCGCCTCCACCGTGCAGGTTGTCCAACAGAAACTCCTCCAGCAGCAACAGCAGGTCGTCACTGCGACAGCCAATGCCTCTTCCCCTCAGATCCCTCCCCCGGCCCCTCAAAGCCCCGCCCAGCAGCAGGGCTCCGCGACGGCACCTGCAGCCGAGACGTCAATGCAACAGCCTGGAACACTGCAAACTCAACAGGGCAAAGGAAACGCACGCACGGGAGCCGCCATGCGCACCAAAACGCCCGCCAAACCCAGCGGGGGCAGCTAGACGCACACAAGTGGATAAACACACTGCTCATTCTTCTTTCATGACTGATACAGGAGCAGAGGTGTGTTACTTGCATTCAGCGAACATCCACTCTGCATTTCTGTCGATTTTATGGAGTGTGTCAACGTGTCATTAAGCTAAAGACTTAGCTGGGTTCAGCAGAGACGCTGCACAGGAGTGCAACAGGCTTTTCAACACACGCGCACTCCTCGGTGTGAAAGTTTTGTTTTACAGTTTTCTACTGTGCCCGCATTCTTGGTTTGTACACCCGCCGACGTTACCGCATTTATATCCTTGGAGAATACGAATGAGTCTGAATATTTGTTAGGGGTGGGCAATATGACTAGATGTTCTCGTCATCGCGATAAATTGTCACCATATGCTGACCAACTGCATATTGCATTAAAAAAAAAAACCATTAGCGAGCCCGTAAACGATCACGCCGCCGAATTGAAACTGCATAGTAACAAATAGCTGATTTGGATATTTAGCCCATTATGGCAGTATTACTTTTTCATTTAATCCTGATTATTTAAAACATCACTGCATTCATAGCCTTTTAAATGAGACGCATTATTGCATTACTGGTTTGCTGGTTCCAATTTATTAGCAAACAAACCTCAGAGAAAAAGAAAAGAAAAGAAAAAAAGGATTGTGATGCATATCGTGCACTGTAAAAACGCCTTCAAGTGTTGTATAACATTTTTTGCCGTATTGCCCACCCCTAACATCCATGTAAGGGCCTGATGATGAGCTTGATCAGCGGATTCAGTTGCGTCTTCAAACTCTAAAGGTCCTCCCTTGGCCTTGAATGCGTGTGTGGGGTCAGATCTTTTTAATACCACGTGTTATTTGTACACTTTGTGTTGGTGAACGTTTTCCTGAGTTTGTCTCGACTTGTGGCCGGTTAAGACTCGTCGTGCGAGAACTTCGCGTTCAGGATGTAGAATTAGAAATCTTTGGAAAGCGCAGCGATTTAAAAAAAATTAATAAAAAAATTAATAAAAAATAACCCCACACATGCAGTGTTAGTATCGAATCGGAAAGTCCACCAATGTGAACGGAGTAGTCTCGATTAAAGCAAGCCAGCTTTAAATCTGTATTCAGAACAGGAGTGCGAGTCGTTTGATGTTTGATATTATGGACGCGCCCCGTTTTTTAGTGAGTTCTAGCTATGTCGTAAATGTGTGTTGGTCGTGTTGTTACAAGCGATGCACCGATCCAGTGCCGAGTTTCAGACCGATAATGGCCTCTTATCACAGAGGACTTTGATCACAAGGACGTTTTTGGCAGCCTTTCGAGAGAAAAAAACAAAAAAAAACACACCACCTTGATATGCGTTGCCGGTTTGCTGGCGGAGATCGTTTTGTTTTTTTGTGTGTGTGACATTGTGTTGTATTTTGTGCTATAAGCCGATAGACCTGTTTACACATCTGGATGCGAGTTGACGACCGTGATTAGTTTCTCTTTCATCTTCCTCAACATCGGCATGAACGACTCAAGCCCCGCGCAGACCGAGTCCTATTGGCTGATGCATGGCCACGTCAAAGTATGTTTCGTCTGAGGACCTTTAACGGAAGACGGAGTGTAATTCTTATGCATAGTCATGCATCTTGCAATATATTAAATCGGTGAACTCGAGACGAGTCATGGTCGGCGTTAATTTGACCCAAATCAATCCCCCAATGCCACGGATTTGAAATCTTATCTGTAACCTCCGAGATGGCTCGACTGCTCACAGAAACACGAAGACGTTATGGGTTGTTGGAGTGCTCATTTGCATTTTTGGTCTCTGCGATATCAGTATTGCGAAGACCAATAATGCAATTAACATTTAACAGACTTTATATTGTGACGCCCTATGACACATTTTCCTGTGTCATCCACATCTGTGTCGTTTCGCATAACTTGACATGCATCAGCAAGAGCGTTCCCGTTCCTGTGAGGATGTCTGTATCGGATATCGGAGGATACTCGGAGCTCTGATAAATCGGTGTTGCATCAAAAATGAAAAGGATCGGTGCGTCCCCTAGTTGGTTGTGTGTGTGAGGAGGATACTTAGCGAGTCAAAAAATTGTGAGGAAAGTAGCAGGTAATTTAAAGAGTCACTGGGCGTTTCATAATAAACTGCTTATAAAAAGAGAGTAAACTTAGTGTGTGTGTGTGTGTGTTTGATTAAATTTTTTTTCCTACTTTATATGCAGTATCACCACCCGTCTCTCACACCTCGATGAACAGATTAAAGCTTCCCCCGGTCTCATCAGGAGACGTATTCAGTAAGGAATCACCACAAAGAGTCATGATTCAGGTCTAAGCTTCATCTGTAACTCTCTGAACAGCAACAGACGGATTGCAAACGACACATTTCCCTTTTTTTTTTTACTTTTTTTTTATTATTATTATTATTTTTATTTTTTATTACTAAGTATTAGCCGCACTGTAAAATTGTGTTGATGTATCTGTAATGTTGGGGATTCCTTCATATCATTATTTTTGATTCATTTTGAGGAACAAACGTGTAAATAACGGAAGGGAAGACATTTGTAACTGTAAAGCAGTCGTGTTTTCATTGGATTTTAATTTTTTTTTCTTTTTCTTTTTTTTTTTTCAACTCTATATAAAATGTTTTTATACCAACACAGGGTGTTTTTATTTATTACCCAAAAAGAATTGGGAGAAATTAAAGCGATTTTAAAAATACACTTTACAGCTGGTTATAATAATAATGTCACCTTTATTGTCACATATACAAGTACAGTGCAGTGAAATTGATTCTTCATATCCCAGCATGTTGGTAAGCTGGGGTCAGAGCGCAGGGTCAGC
>JAOUQW010000033.1:1614278-1626092 GCA_028565825.1 Olivaichthys viedmensis
GAACTCAATCTACTGTAGAATAAGTCTGTAATGTAATGAAACGTGGAGAAGGTGAAAGGGGTGTGTAGACTTTCCGGTTTGACTGTAGATAATTCAAGTGTATTATTTAAGTCTCCACTTCAAGATTTGATCACCGCTTTCCAAAAAAAAAGAGGCATTTTGGGTATTAATGTTTAGATTAACATCACTCTTGATGCTATTAAACTTTGATGGTCATTTTGGAGTCGTCATTCTGGACACATGATGTTTTACAGCTTTCTACAAATGATCTGAAACACTAGAATCATATTACAATCATTTTATAGATGGATCTGAAACTAAATGAACGCGATCTAATGTAAATGTATGATTTATGGGAGGTTTGCAATAAAAAAAATTATTAAAAAGAATCATGAAAGTCATGGGAAACTTCTACTGCAATATTCACGCTAAATTGTGCAGTCTAGGTCCATAATGCCTAGATAACAGTGATGCATAACGCGTACAAGTTTGTACATTAACAGATTAATAAAACAGCAGAATAAGTGTGTATTAATAAAAACCTACCATATAGGGGCACTTTATAGGTCTATAACTACTAACTGTAGCCCATCTGTTGCGCTGCACAATGTTTTGGCCCCGCTCTATTCCATACAGTAATGAAAAGGGACCACTACTGAACAGATAATATTTGGGTGCCGGATCATTCTGGTAGTGTGTGTGGTGCTGGTATGAGTGTATCAGGTACAGCAGTGGTGGTGTTGGGTTTTTTAATAAACCTCAATGGTCACTGCTGGATTTAGACAGTCCATCTCCAGCTAACAGCAGTGCTGTGGTCAGAAACCGGCACTGATAAAGGACTAGAGGACGATGGAAAACGGATGAGCTTCAGTCGCTAACTGTAGATGTACAAGGTGACCAAGAAGGTATGTGTGTGTAATAAAGTGGAGCACAGTGTTTAAAACTCCAACAACACTCCTGTACCTGATGTCGGTGTCACCGCTGTGCTGAGAATGAACTATTGCCGTACCGTCTTTTCTGAAAATAAGAGTTGGTAAGCAGAGACAGTAATAACTGTTAATAAACCAACATTACTGTTTTCGGTTTCATGCCTCTAAACTTGGGTCCTCTCTCTCTCTCTCTCTCTCTCTCTCTCTCTCTCTCTCACATACTCTGTGTCTGTCTCGCAGCATCTTTTGAAGGCGGTTGTAATAGGATGAAATGGCTGACCGATAAAGGGAGTGAAACGTCTACTGCACATAGTTCTGTCTTTTTCCCCTTTCTATCCTTTTTTTTTTCTTCTTGCTTTGCAAAAATGCACGTTGATAAATCACTTTTCTTGCAAGGCATGTGCCGATAATCAGTTATACAATATGGTGCGATATTCAGCATTCCTAATATCGATAGCTGTGGACACAAAATATTGTAGTCGTGGGAAAAGGCTGCCGAGGTTTCTGAGGTAAAGTCTGTCCCATTTTGGGAAGTCTATGATGATGTGATTTTTGCCTCCTCGTGACTTTGTTTTGTGACCGTTTTTACTGTCCATGAAATGCATCGTGTAGCGCGACAGCTAACGCTCAGATACAGATAAGGCCTGTTTTTTTTTTCTTTTTTTTTTTTCTTCTTCTTCTTCTTCACTTTATTAATTGCTAAAGCGGATTAAAAGATCTGCGTGTGAGTAGGCCCCGCCCCATTTGCCGTTATTCAACGTTTCAGGTTGATATTACTTCAATACCGAAACTCTGCATGAGATCAGGACAACTCTAATTAAATATTTAAAGTAATATCGTGTGCGTGTACCCACCCATTTATCCACTTCTGGAGTGACTAAGAGTAAGGTTGAGAGGCTCACTATGGGGTTTATTGGGTGCCTAAGTATGTGTCTACACAAGTGTTTTGTGTGTGTGTTAATCCAAGCACACACACACACACACACACACACACGACCGTCCTGCTGCAAAACTGCTTTTCCTTTTGCATTGTCACACATTATTACTTAATTTTTTAGTGTCCGACAATAATCCTTTAAATGTGAATTTAATTTACAATTAACACAGAAGCCTCAAACACCAAGTCTAACAGTTCCATCACTTATTTATGCAAATGAACGACACTTAAAGCATGAAACAGCTGGAACGTACCGGTTTGATGGAAATGGATGAATTAGCGGCAGCGTGAAATATAAACAAAAGTTCTATATTACACATGAAATATTTACAGATTTCATACTGCACTTAGTGTTGAAGACTTTTTTGTGTGATTTAAAAAAAAAAATTCAATTTCTTCTGTTAAATACATTTTCATCATCATTATTGTTTACCACCAAATAATTAACAAGAAATACTGAATGGCCATTTGATTGAAAACCTAATAAACAAAAGGGTGCTGTAGATGCACACTTTGATACAATATAATAATAGCGTTATAATAATAGTTGTGTTTTTATTGTTTAATTCATATATTGGGGTTACATGCACTACACCTGTGTCTTTATTTGTTTATTTATTTATTTCCTCTATTTTTTCCCTTCCAAAAATGTGAGTCCTGCGTGGGTGGATTTCAGCAAACCGCAGAACATCCTTGTACAATACAGGGTTTTTCTTTTTCTTTTCACACTTACCATGACACATTGCTGTGTAACAACGGCGATGTGGTCACATCTCACAAAGCGGCCATCAGTTTTAACGACCGATGACTCCAGCCGTGGTCAGATCACGTAAGCTTGCGCACGAATGACTAGTTAACTGTGTTATAACAGATTTATTAATGACTGTGTTAATGAAGGTGAAATTATGTTGTGGAATTTCTTAAAAGCACCGTAGCTTTTCTTAAAAGCTGCCATAGAAGCACTTTTTTTTTTTCCTTCTCCTTTTTAATATCCTTCTTCTTAATATGCTGAAGATGAATTTGTAACGCACATATAGACATGCTTCATGTGTAGGTGATCTTTACTCGATATGCTGCGAGTGTGAACTATGTGTGTGTGTGAAAGAAAATATGACTTAACATTACACACACACACACACACACACACACACACCCCCTAAACGCCTTCCTGTCGATGCATCAAGGCCGACACACACCAGCACAGCAGTGGGAAAAGACACGCTCGTGTGCAAAGTGTACCATATGCCATGTATGCTCCATGTCCAACCTAAACATGTCGCCATGGTTACTCTGTCTTCTCAGGGCGGCGGTGATTTGGGACGGAGCCGCAGTGATTGCGTCATGTCCTGAATGCTGAATGCATTTCCACTGGCGATCATTAGGGGCTTTTTATTAGCCTGAAGTGTGGATGAGATTTTCGATTTTTAGTTTTTCTTTTCATATTATCAATGACTTATTTTAATTACCGGTTTAAAATCTAAACCAAATATCACAATACTAATAAAGGTTGATTTTTACATAATTTTTCTATTAGAGCTAGCTTTTAGCCATTTTAGTCACTTTCTTATTTCATGTTTATCTTTGCCGTGCATTTTATATTGTATGCTACCACCTCAGACCTTAACCTGCACTATAGATTACCCATAATTCATCTCTCTGCTTTTTTTATTTTATTCTTCCCGTGTTCCTTTTAGGGGCCAAGAGACCCACATACGATACGAGCATATCTATCTGCCAGAATCCAACAGCCAATCGGAGGTGGAGTACGGCGAGATAAAGCGTCCTCGCCTGGACATCGGGGCGGAGCATCTGATGCGCCATCCACCCCAGCGCCCGCTTCTCCACCTGGCTGGAGGCGATGACGTCTCAAAGGTCAGTGATCTCAATAAAAACATGCTTTTTGTTTTTTGAGAAGAAACCGGTGGCCGTTCTGGTTCAGGTTTTTAGGAGCTCCGAGGTTAATGTGGCTAACAAGTAAGAAAAGCTTGTAGCTATGATAAGCATCGTGCAAATCATCACTAAATAGCCTCAGAGCTTCAGTGCAGAACTGAAGAAGCAAACACTAAACATATCTTGGCTGATTGACTACATTTGGGGTAGGGGGGGGATTGAGGAAAGTATCTTGGCAAAAAACTTTGGCAATCCAAGTGACCGTAACATCCAAAAGGAAATACGAGCTGAAGAAACACCAGGGACTGAACGAGGAACTAGAGGAAATGTGGAAGGTTATAAACCCAAGATCGTCCCTTTGGTGATAGCAGTTGGAGCTGGAAGAGATTTAAGTACTATTTTGAATATTGACTTCAGATTTGAGTAATTTAGTACCGCAATTATTAACGTAACCTAAACTAGTACCAACATAACAAAGTGTCTGTATTGTGAAAGTGAAGGATAAGAGCGAGGCGAGCAAAAAGCCTCTAAATGTGAAATCCCTGACTGTCTTATTACTTCTGGGACACCCTGTGTGTGTGTTCTGGGACACCCTGTGTGTGTGTGTGTATATATATATATATATATATATATATACACGTGTGTCTGTGTGTATTTATACACACTCATACACACATTTATACACGTCATATCATTATACCATGGCTACGGAAAATACTCGTTTCTGATTGGCTGACTGTTGTCTGTTATTTTCTTTATTTCGGGAGCCCATCATGTAGAAAAAAAAAAGAAGTAAATATCTCAGTTCTAAATCAATGTTCCAGTGCAACGATCAATACGACGGTTTACAGTTTAGGCCAGGTCTATGTTTAGGCTTTGCTATCGTCTTTTCCCCATCATGCCGCTAAACAAACAAACAATGTTAAGGTTGCAATTAAATTTGAATAATGCAGAAAGGAGGCTGCAGTGGGTGGAAATGTTTTAATTACAAGCAGCATGAACCGAAATAAATGCATGCCCTGCGAGACGTAACCATAGCAACAATTGTACAATGGTACGTATTGGGGGCTTGAAAGTTAGAGCTGCTGTTTTCATATCGTTCAGTTGTGGAAAAGCAAAATATATATAAAACTTTATATGTACACACACACACACGTATTTTTTGAGTCTATTTGTTTTTTCAGGGTCAGTAGGCATGTTGTAAGTGTGATACCGCCCGCCGAAGTGTAATAATAGCCTGCTGTGGTTGTGGTGCTTTTCACCTCCTCATTTGTTATTTTCTGATATCGGAACACTTCAGCGGCTGTTATCTTTTACATATATATAAATATAAATATGTCCTGAAACACTAGATCAGGATTGTGTCTGGGTAGAACTGATGAAGCCTCTCGGTTTAGTGGCGAAACGTTCTCAGAATTCTAACACGCGTCCGGTTGCCTTGTCTGACGATTACGTTTTCATCATGGCTGTATGTCCTTTTATGCCGTGCCTCAAGCTGTTGAATGCTAATGGCACTAAAGTGGACTGGCCAGGGTCTGGGGTTGAACATCTGAACATCTCTCGCTCTCTCTGTGTGTAATTACGTCCTAATTTACATCTGTCCACGCTAGATGATAATCGCAGTCATGAAGTAATTGCCATGGAAACGTGTCGCAAGGTGCTGTTTACCAAAGCCTGCGTAAACGCCGTTTCTTTAAGCACGGCCAAATGAGTAGCGCTGAGCGAAATGAAAGAGCTTTAAGTGCATCAAATAAAGGAGTGTTAAAGAGTGTTTTTAACAGCTCCAGGCTGCTCAGCAGAAGGCCTTTATTAGTTTTAGGATCAGGCTCGGGAGAAGATGCTGCCGTGCCGCTCCAGGCGCGAGTGATTATCAGCGGGATTCGCTCGGGTCATCACTCACTGTGTGTTTATTGGCGCTATAAATCAGCCTGTCTTCTGCAATTAACTGCTGTTTCCATCCTGCTGCCAGAGACTACAGCTCATTCAGCACAGCGCTGGAGCTCAGAGGAGCCCTGGGACACGTGTGTGTCTGTGTGTGTCTGTTGTGTGTGGGTGTCATTTAACATCTTTGCAGAATTTGATGTGTTTGTCTGTCTGTGTGCTTGTGTGCGTGTTGCTGTCTTAACATCTTTGCAGAATTTGATGTATTTGTGTGTGTGTGTGTGTGTGTGTGCTGCTGTGTGTGTGTGTGGGTGGGTGTGTTCCTGTCATTTAACACCTTTGCAGAATTTTGTGTGTGTGGTGTAAAGGGCAGTAGGATCATACCCTTTATTATGTATACAGAGTGCAGAATGAAGGTCCCTGTGATCACACCTGCTGTGTCTGATGGAACATGTGATTACCACCTTTATCTATATCCTCATTCGTGTGCGTGTCAGTCAGTCAGTCAAGGTCACTCATTGTTGCTGACTGGTGCAGTTATAATACCTAATACAAACTAATAACAATAATTGAGTAATATGAGCAGCCACATGGTGCATTGGTTTAGGTTCATGGAAAATGAATCACTCCGTGTCAGCGGGTGAACTTCTGTTTGCTCCTCCGTAGGCAAGCGTCAAGACATTGAACTTGAGTAGCTTCCGGGAGCCGGTGGAGTGAATAAGTGAATAAGGGCGTAGCGTGTACACGATCTGGTTGATCGAAGGCGAGACCAGGGGCACCACCGGGCTTTGCATTATGTGTAAAAGTGGTGACCGATATAAAAAGTCCCATGTGTCCGAGTGTGATTAGTTTTTCAGGATGACGTCGTCTGTAAGAAACTATTTGCTCCTCTGTCTCTAAAACTCACAAACGAGCGAGTTTCTAACTCCTCTCCAATGAACCCAGGTGTTTGCGTCGTACATTGTGATGTGTTCATCATTATTGGATCATGAATGTGTTTCTAGAACACTACAATCATGATATCAGGGCGTGTGTTAATATAACGTGAGGCTTTATACGGGCTGGAGCTGTTCATGGTGTCATTGAATCAGCTTGCAGGATCTCGCTTTCTTTTTTATTAACCTTTATTTTCTTTTTCTTTCTAACGAGCTCTTCGTAAAGACAGTGGAGTGATAAAGTGAAAACAGCTACATGTTTTGGAGACATCCATCATTTTGTGATTGATGAAAATATTTTCTCTGACTAACTGCTGTGAGTTGCAGTGGCCAAAAAACTGTTTTTTTTTCTTTTCTTTCTTCAACGCAAGAGGAAACATCTGCCTGTAAAATCAGAGCTGTCTGTCCGGACGGGACTGAAACGATCAGATCACCATTGAGTTTGTTGAAAAACAAAACAAAACAGGAGGTCATTCTGGCTAGAATTTTCTCAGAGGAGGAGAATTTAAAAAAATTAAAAAAATAAAAAAACCCACATTGCCGATCCGGACGGAAATAAAATCACAGAGTAGCACCTGCAAATGACTGAATAACCCCACCTCCCCATGCAAACCTAATTGTGTCCTCACAGGGCTTTACACTGACTTTAAGAAGCTTAAAATACGGATAACTGATGATATCTGGCCATATCTGATATATGCTCAACAATTAAGCAGATCCTTCAGCGGTAGTTTTGGGTAAACAGGCTTTTACTGACTGTCAGTTTCAAAACACACCCATTATTAATACAAGTACGTATAACGTAGCTTTCAAACAGGAACCCTCTCGACTCTGAACTCTCAAACAAATTTGCAGTTACAGTCAGGAAGTGCAGAGTGGCGCAGATTTTCTGTAGAACATTTTAAGACCGATGGCAGTGGAACCTTAATATTGCCAATTGATATGTCGGCTAATCGCTACATCAATCATACCCTCATCTGAAGTGGTAGGCTGGCTAGCAGAGAGCTGCTGTAGTCAAGCCATGAGGTGATAAAGGCCCGGATGACGAATTATGACACGTAATCAGACGCTGCGATTTGGTCTATGAAGGGCGAGTGGGTCATCCATTTTTACCCCAAGGTTTCAGACGGACCTTGAGGTAGAAGCGACGATGAGCCGAGCTTGATGGTGACAAGCTGATGGCCTTCATCCAGGCTGATGTATTTGTAAGGCAAGCTGGAACGCGTGCTCAGTGTTGATCACATGGCGTGTATATTAGGACACACACTGCATAAAAGGAACCCACACCTCTGCATCACTGCCAGGAGAACAAATGTTCAATGTTGAGGTACTGCTATTAATAATCACACACCATGCACACCCATTCATGGCTTTATTTGACTCACCAAGCCTTAAACGCAGCGCTAATATATATATATATATATATATATATTTTATTATAATTAGGTGAACAGTGTATCTGCCAGCAGCCAGAAAACTGCAGAAAACATTGTGATTGAACTAATCGAGAATTTAAAAATGGTAATTGAACACGTGGGAATGAATTCCAACCAAACAGATCTCACATGTCTTGAAACTGTTTGAATAATGTGCTCCCATGTGTAGTATGTTCACACGCGCACAATTTTCTGTTTCAGTGGTTTCAAAGGGTCCTGATAAAAACACATCACGATGCGGCTCTATTACTAATAGAAATGTGCGATTGATTGAAAGTTAATGCTCGTAATTGATCTCCGTATGAATATCTGCCGTTGCCAAATGTGCCCATGTGTGTACGACTTCAAACGCACAGAGGCACGGCAGCCATCTGGCTCGAGCTTCCAGAAATGAGTGTGTGCGCTAGTGCACACAAGCATGATCATGTATCGAGCTCTTTGTGGCGGTGATGATTTGAAGTGTATGACCATTTGGAAAATAAAAGGTTTTTTGTTTTTTTTGACCAAAAATGCACTCAAAAGATTAGGTTAAGGATGGGTGTGAGTATTGCATTATGTCTTTTATTTGTCTTCCGCTTACCTGTTCTTCTATATAGCCTTAACACACACACACACACTCACCTTTAGCCTACATCAGCTCTATGTGGCTATTCATGATGACATCAGCACAGAGCATACTTAAGTTGGCACCCTTTTGTGTTTGCCCAAAGGTCACACGTACACAGCCATAAAGGTGTGTGTGTGTGTGTGTGTGTGTGTGTGTGTTATCTAACTTGACACACACACACTGAGGGTGGGTTTTGTGCTGAAATCTAGTGGTTTAACTTAAGTTAACCTAAACCTGATCCGTCAGCAAGTCCTGAACTCGCTGAACTAAATCCTGAGTGACGTAATAGAAACGCAAGCAACAAAGACCCTCTGGCCTCCATCGCTCTCCTTTCTCTCTTCTTTTCATCTCTCTATCGTTTCTCTTTCCCACTCTCCTCCGTCCCCTTCTACCTTTTTTTTTCTCCTGTGCCTGTTTGGGTTATAACAGCACCACACACATTTTACCAAACTATAACAAAGTTATTTTTAAAAAAAGCAGCTTTGGAGAGATACAGGCCTGCAGGTAAAAACAATGATGTAATAATGATCATCGTATTAACTGTGTGTGTGTGTGTGTGTGTGTGTGTTTGTGTGGTGCAGGAGCGTGGCGGCAGCAGCTCGATGGGAAAGATCGAGCCCATCTCTCCCGTGAGTCCGGCGGTGATGGAGGCCGACCTGGAGCTGGTGCCCACTCGCTTTTCTAAAGAGGAGCTCATCCAGAACATGGACCGCGTGGACCGCGAGATCACCATGGTGGAGCAGCAGATCTGCAAACTGAGGAAGAAACAGGTAACCCCACCTTGCGTCGGTGTTCTGCATATAGTACCCAAAGGTCCACGCAGAAATAATTCAGTTAGGCAGAATCTGAAATGGCGTCCTATATTCCACTGTATATGCTCACTACATAGGGTATAACATAATGCCATCGTAGAACCTACATAGTGCACTATATGGCCGACAGAGCGCCGTTTGAAATTCAGCCAGAGAAAAGTGTGACTTCAATAAGTTCCTGTTGGAAACGAACCGCTTACACGACCAGTGAAAAGTCTGGACACGAGAGTGAATCGATATTTTTCATTGTCTTAAAGACATTTTGATAAAGGCTTATGGTGGAAATTTGTTTCTAAGACGAATGTAAATCATGAAGTTAACACCCGTGTGTACATAAACATTTTCCCCCCAAACCAGTAGTTTATCATTTAGAGCGTTAGGAGAAGCAGAACGAGTCACTCGGTTTATTTGGGAAGTTTTAAGAAAAGGCTCCTGGGTGAAGCTCCCTCATGCAGCTGGTTGAGAAGATGGCGAGAGTGTGCAGAGCTTCATCAGGAATTAAAAATATATTTAACACTTTTCTTGGTCACTGAATTCCATGCGTGTTATTTCAGTGTGTTAATGTCTGCATTATTATTCTGCACTAGTAAAAATGATGCGAACCCTTCTATGAGCAGGTGTGAACAAGCTTTTGACTGGTAGTGTATATATAATATCGCTGCTAGGACACACGCGTACTTTGTTCGTTTTTAATTTAATTAGAAACTTGGAGACGACCGCATTTCTTAAAAAAAAAAATTAAATGTGAAAAAGTATTTATAAACGTATTTATTCAGCCCCATTTTCCTACAACAAACTGCCATTCGATGGGTTTTGCATATGAATACTTAGTGTGGTCCCTGTGGGCACCCTTCGTGAACAACAACAATATTTTCATTATTTGGTTAAACACTTTAGACAATTTCGCATGTCTGTTGCTATGGATATTAGACACCACGAAATAGAGACGGACGTCTGCAGTCTCGCCGTTTCTCGGAAGCAGAAAATTGGACATCAGACATCAGTTTGGATGTAGAGCGTGTGATTTTAAATCACCGGTCAATAAGCACCGATATCTAATAATTGACTAACTTTTTCTTTTTTTCCCCCTCGCTCATCAGTATCGCATCCAATTAATTATATTTATTTAAATGTGGTCACGATTAAAATACAATGAATTGTGCAGTCCCGTCACCCCTACGGACGATGTTTCGAAGTGTCCACAATAATATTATGGTGCTCAACATGGCAGTATATGAATGAACTGATTATCCGTGATGTTTAATATCTGATGTACAGTGTGTTTGTGTTTGGGCGTGTGTATCGCGTATATAAATAGGATTGTGTTTGTGTGCCAGAACATGGCTCCGGCTTTTGTATATTTATTCTGTAAGCTTGTTTTCTGTCTCGGCTGGACGATGGCGTGTGTGACGGGAGGGGGGGGACTCAAAACAGCGGTGTGATTATGGCGCGGTTAAATCCTCACTCAGCAGGCCTCAAACCAGCCACACAATTACATCCTCTTTTCCACTGCTTCCTCCTCCTCCTGTACTGCCGGTCTCGCAGAGAGAGAGAAGTAGGTCAAAAATATACGAGGCTATAAACAGGAACTCCTGCGGGAGAGCGTGGTGGGTTTTTTTTTTTCTTTTCTCTCGCCTCTTTTCATTTAAGATTTTCAATTTCCTCTTTTGCTCTTCCTCCTCAAGTATCTCTGTTTGCACTTCCCCTTACGCACACATTCTCTCTCTCGCTGACCCTCCGCTTCTCTTCTCTCGGGGACTTTTCTCTCTCCGCTCATGCAGCAAAGTGGCTGGAAGCTGTTTATTTTCAGCGCGGGTTTGGGAAAGTGACGTGGCCGGCCTGCGAAGCGACGTGAGCGGGGTTTGGCCGACACGATGAAGTCGAACAGAGTTTAACGAGATGCACGTGAAAAGGGAAGCCATGTGGCGACTACCAATGGGAACCCACGGATGTTCGGCTGATGCAAAGTGTAATTGCAGTGTACTTTAATTATACCGAGTCTTTTTATGTGTAATTTTACATTGTTTGTATGAAAGACTTGACATGCTCGCGAGCTTAATCGTTAGCTTCCTTCATGAGCTAGTCTGTGCTCAGCGTCCATATTTCGTACTTCCCAGTTGCCTAGCAACTGTGTTCCCCCGACTTCAATTTGAACGCACCAATTAAAATAAAATAAAATAAAAGTTTGAAGTAACATCTTGGAGTCTTGGACGTGTAGCACTAACTGGGCGATACCAGGGAAACCATAGCAACCAGCAGGAACTCCCACTAGCAACGAACGCAAGTAATGACCTCCCATTAGGCTTCTGTCTGTCAGTCCCAGTGAAGGAGGCGTGGCCTCTGTGCCTGTCAGTCCCAGTGAAGGAGGCGTGGCCTCTGTGCCTGTC
>JAOUQW010000033.1:1632496-1642605 GCA_028565825.1 Olivaichthys viedmensis
CTATAGTGGATGATGGCTCTAGGCGCTCTATAGTGGATGATGGCACTAAGAGCTCTATAGTGGATGATGGCTCTAGGCGCTCTATAGTGGATGATGGCACTAAGAGCTCTATAGTGGATGATGGCTCTAGGAGCTCTATAGTGGATGATGGCTCTAAGAGCTCTATAGTGGATGATGGCTCTAGGAGCTCTATAGTGGATGATGGCTCTAAGAGCTCAATAGTGGATGATGGCTCTAAGAGCTCTATAGTGGACGATGGCTCTAGGATCTCTATAGTAGATGATGGCTCTAAGAGCTCTATAGTGGATGATGGCTCTAGGAGCTCTATAGTGAATGATGGTGAACATAACGGCGATGTGTTCAGCGCAGACCCCAACAACACAAACTAAAGAGGGAGGCGTGTGCCGTTATTGCTGCTGCTTTTACCACTACAGTGATGTGAGGTTCTCCCCAATGATTTTATATAAACAGGCCATTTTCCTCCTCTGGAATCCGATCTGACCGGTCAGACTGAGTCGCATGTCGGAACAAATGCGGTTTGAATCCGATTGGAAAAAGTCAGATTTCATGTGGGGTTTTTTTGCCGTTCAGACTGCAGGAAATCTTTCCAGCCCAGATCGGATATTTGAGTGAACATGTGGTGTGTTGAAGATCACCACTTAAAGCTGTTCATATCCTCGCACTTCAGATTTACTCGTTTCTGTGGCCACACGTTCCGTGGCAAAATGAATGCATAGCCGGCGATTACCTCATCCATATCTAAATTCTACGAGCTACAATCTGACCTACACGGTGTTATTAATTTGTAATTGTGGCCATTTAATAATAATAAAAAGATCAGAAAAGTGTGATGGATGTATACAGAGTTAAATCAAGTTGAACCCTGATGAACTCCTAACCGCCTGCAACTGTGAAAGCCGCTGCCGCTGTTTCGGTTATGATCGTGTATGAGGGCAAGTCGGTGCTTTTAGAAATCTTCCAGTTGTGATTCCGAGCTCGATGAAGAAGTGAACAGATTTCACAAGTCAGAAATGACTATAGTTCGTTATCATAAATCCAGAACAGTCCAGGACGCTGTTCTTTGCCCACTTGTCTACTTGTTCCAGTTCAAGTCCGTATTAGCGCGTCGTCCGATGGTGACACGTGTCCTGCCTTACGTCACTTGGACTTACGGTGGTGTCATTGGGCTGCTGGATGCCAAGATGTTTAAAAATGCGTTCTTTTTAGCCATTTAGGAAACCAAATATGACATTAACGTGACTTATTTTAAAAAGTGCACACACACACACACACACGCACACAGCGGCGTCGTCTCCTTTTTAAAACTCCTCTCTCCCCTCTTCAGCTCCGTCTCCCGTCCCCTGCGCCGTGGAGGACTCCGATTAAATGTGTGTGCACAGAGAGCGCCCGTTGTGCTAATGCACCGCTCGTCAAGACCAAATGCAGGGATGCGAGGTCGCCATAGCAACAAAATAGCTGCGGCCGTGCTCTTTTCGCGCGTGTGTGTTCATCTTTGACTGAATCCTCTGCTCCTCTCTCTCTCTCTGCAGAAATCAGGTGATGAGGAAGAAGCTCATTCTGTACTTCAAGAGGAGAAACCACGCTCGCAAGCAATGGGTAATTTCATCATGCCTTCCAATTTCTGCTCGGCAGCTCACAGATGCATCATGTATAGATGGTAGAACCGTGTCCTTGAGACAAATGGCGTGTGTGTGTGTGTGTGTGTGTGTGTGTGTGTGTGTAGGAGCAGAAGTTCTGTCAGCGCTATGACCAGCTTATGGAGGCTTGGGAGAAGAAGGTGGAGCGCATAGAAAACAACCCTCGACGCAGAGCCAAAGATAGCAAAGTCCGTGAGTACTACGAGAAACAGTTCCCCGAGATCCGCAAACAGAGAGAGCTGCAGGAGCGCATGCAGAGGTAAGAGCACCGGGGGATTGTGGGTAGTGTAGTCCTTTTTATTATTATTTTTTTATTATTATTATTTTTTATTGTGTATGAAGGTTGTGTGTTGTGTGTGTGCTTGCAGGTGGGTGGTGTTCATCTGTATACAGGAGTAATTAGGGTGTGTGTGTGTGTATGCACGTGCACTAATGTGTGTGTGTGTGTGTGTGTGTGTTTTTGTGCCCTACAGTAGGGTGGGTCAGCGCGGAAGCCTGGCCTCTGCAGCACGTAGTGAACACGAAGTGTCGGAGATCATTGATGGCATTTCAGAACAAGAGGTGGGAACACACACACACACACAACCCTTACCGCTGAGTACCTCAGTTTCTTTGATCAGCGAGGTGTGCGAGACGGATTTCACATTTCGAATACTATTTGAATTTCCATAATATTTGCGTTCGGAGGCAAAAACTGCACATTTTTCAAATATTTATGATGATGTCATGCTCTACCTTCAGTCACCTCATGTGAAAATACAGAACGTGTCCTCACTGACATGCAGCAATGTCCACCAGGCACTTATTGGAGAAGGCTTCCTTTTTCTGTGGCTGAATCTGAAAGAGCGTTCTTTTTGGCGTATAGGGCACTAAGTAGGCGCCACAACTCCAGTGTGTTATAGCCTATGTAGTGAGCATGCTGCATAGAGTGGATATGAAACCATTTGGGATTCGACCCCGCGGTGTTCGAGAGAAAAGTTATTCCCAACTCGGATTCTGGATTCCTGTGAAATCCAGCTGAATTTCAGCGTCAATAAAATAAAAAATAAAAAAAGAACCGTAAACATTAAAGTTCATTGATTGATTTTATTTTAGCTTTAGTTTTCACCTTCCGTGGTTTATGCAATACAGACGCATCATGCATGCTCATTCTGTCTGTGGCAGTGTGTATATTAATTATATTAATTAATAATTAATCATTAATATTCTCATGCATTCTAGTACTAAATCTTCTCCATAATTAATAATCGAAGGCGGTTTGTAAGTGTGTGTGTTGCTTGTGTGTGGTGTCTGGTCTAGACGTACACACATTTGTCACACCCCACAAGACGCTGTGTTTCACAACTTGGGAGGTTTTGTGGCTGATGCACTTCCTTCACACACACACACACACACACACACACACACTCACTCAGTGTGTGTGACATTTCAATGCTTTTCTATATTCTCTCTCTGACTTACTACTTCAACTTGCTCACGAAACGTCTCGCTCTCCCTCTCCGTCTCTCCCTCGCTCTCCCTCGCTCTCCCTCTCCGTCTCTCCCTCTCCGTCTCTCCCTCGCTCTCCCTCTCTCTCCCTCTCCGTCTCTCGCCCTCTCTCTCCCTCTCCCTCTCACTCCGTCTCTCTCCCTCTCGCTCCCTCTCCCTAACTCGGTCTCCCTCTCGCTCCCTCTCCCTAACTCGGTCTCCCTCTCGCTCTCTCTCTCTCTCTCTCTCTGTGCCTCTGTGTAGAACTCTGAGAAGCAGATGCGTCAGTTGGCCGTGATCCCGCCGATGCTGTTTGACGCCGAGCAGCAGAGGATAAAGTTCATTAACATGAACGGCCTGATGGACGACCCCATGAAGATCTACAAAGACCGACAGGTGATGAACATGTGGAGTGACCAGGAGAAAGACACCTTCCGCGAGAAGTACGTACAGATTTCTCTCTCTGTGTGTGTGTGTGTGTGTGTGTGTTCGTTCTTATTTAAAGAGCAACACCAATGACCTATATTCCCGTTGTCATGCCCCACTTCATCAAACTCCTTTGGCCTCACTGGCTGCTAGACACCGTGACATAATTACGGGCGGCTCAACCGTAGAAAAATTATCTCCCTTAGAGACGCACTTGCTGGTAAAAGAGCCAATCTGAAAACAAGCAGTGGTGACTGTGTGCTTTTACATGTGCAAACTAATCTGATGACTGCAAAAAAACTATAATTCTGTCCTCCTTCCAGAAGGCTTTATTGTGATCCAAAGACCAAATAAAATTGTGCACATGCGAGTGTGTTTGTGGCGCATCGACGAGCGTAACGATACGTTTTTGACAGCTTGTCAGTCAAATAAACCACGCCCCCTTAATTCACGATGACGTCACGGCTCAAGTCTACTGTCAACCTGCAACTTTTTTGGGGGGGGTGGAATCCTGTTAAAGGAACTTTTTAATTATTTTTTCTAGACTGGGACATGATTAAAATGAGAGATGTTTGTTAAATTTTTCAATAATTCCACTGGAGATGCTCTATAACGCTTCAGACAGAGTTTCAGCAGTAGGTTAAAGGTTAAAGTCTCTCTGATGGGCATGTTCTGATATTAAATATTCACATCATAATATTATCACAATATTGTATTCCATAGTTGGGGGATTTCTTCCACCGCTGGGCAGCAGCCCTCCTAATGGGACAGTGTTTCTCTCTGGATTGCGTGAATAATGCTGTCCTAGGGAGTTGCCTGATTATTTTTTGTGTGTCTCTTTTGTAATAAAACACCGAATTCAATCACGAATTATTATTGTTATTATTTATTTATTTTTTCCTGATTTCACTGGACAGCGTTTTACCGATAAATGACCTTCATCAGCGTCTCGTTCTAGATTCGGCTTTGTTACGAGCTGTGCACGTGACATGTTTACTCGCCGCGGCGAGCTAGCTTCTCAGCTTTTGATAACGGGAACAGTAGCGACGCTAATCGGGCCACGATAACACCATGGTGGATAGCCTTTTAGCTTTTGTGCTTTCGCTGGCAGGGGAAGTTTTCAGCGCTCTGACACGTTACAGAAGAGCAGCTTCTGCTTAAAGGCACAGTGCACCCTAATTACACTCCCATAAGACGCACGCTATAGTCCGGCCGTGGTCACTTCTGCTGACAATCACACAGACGGGTCACTCGGATCCCACGCAGGCCTGTTATAAGAAGAGAACACGTTGAAGTCATGCGTTTTGTAGGTGTGTGTGTGTGTGTCTGTAAATGAGCTTTTTTCTCGCTGAGCTTGCTTTTAAATCTGTGCGTCAATCGAAGGCCAATAAAACAAAGGAAATGCAGGATGCGTTTCAAGTATAGCTCAAGTGACGCATCACCGGGGTGACAGGAAAAGGCAGAAGACGCTCACATATTGTGGTGATTCAGTGAGAGAGGTCAGCAAATGTACAGCATGACCAAATACGATTGCTTAAAGAGCACTGAAGTTATGGACCGAATCTACCGATGAACGTTCAAAATGCAGATACGGTCGCCATTTTCGAATCCAGATTGTAAACATATCTCTTTTAATCGAAGCTGTAATTAGGATCCAGCTTTGATGCCTTCTTGTAGTTTAATGTGTATGAATTGTACTTTGTTTATGTTAAAGTATATATTAAACTATATAACTCTCTCTCTCTGTCCAGATTTATCCAGCACCCTAAGAACTTTGGCCTGATAGCCTCTTTTCTGGAGAGAAAGGTACGCCTGCCCTTTTATTATTACTCTTCTCACCAGCGCCATCTTTTTATCCAGACTTTAGGATGCAAATTTTTTATTTATTTATTTATTTTTATTCAGAGAAGTGAATTGTACAGGTTATACTGTAGTTTCTGCATTCGCCACTTTTTATATATATATATTTTTCCTGGTGTGTGTGTGTGTGTGTGTCAGACTGTGGCTGAGTGCGTGCTCTTCTACTATCTGACAAAGAAGAATGAGAACTATAAGAACATCGTCCGCAGGAACAACCGCCGCCGGGGCCGCAGCCAGGTAACGCCTCCTGTTTAAACGACATTACCCAGCATGCACTTGGCTCCCGAAAATTTGCAAGCAGCATTATTTTTTTTTTTGACATGTAAGCTGCTAAGCTGCTGTTTCCAACCAAACGTCCCTCAACCAGTGTTTATTTTTTTATTTTTGCTTTGTTTAAATTTGTGCAATGCGAAACCGAATTGGAACAAATAGAAAACGAACTACAAATATTATTTTTAATCTGATTTGCGCTTGGCAAATGGACAATAGGGTGTAATTACATTTTACAAATTACCGGCCTTCGGTTTTTAGTAGGTATTAAATTGTCCTCAGTTTGAATTTACATGATCGTAGATTTTAGGCGAATTTAATTTTTTTATTTTATTATTTTGTTCCTGTACAATTAATTCTGTTTTGAAAACGTTTGACATCACATGACGCACGCTAATGCAGTTGAGTGAGTTAAACTCAGGCGAGCGTTACCTACCTGCTGCTGAGCTAACATACACTCTGGGGCAAAAAAATAAAAAAATAAAAAAGGGCCAAGCAAAAAAGAAGTGCATGAAATTTATCTATTCAAAAAAAAAATTTTTTTTTGATTTAGCAATGAATAAAAAGTTAACAAACATGATGCATGCATGCAACACGAGTTAATACGGAATAGCTTTTCCTTTTGATTTTTCCAAGCCAGCCTTTTACACATGGACGTGTCAGTGGTGTTGTGTTGTTCCATTCAGCTTGAATGGCCTCCCAGTTGGGTAGCAGTGGAAAAAACCTTGGTCCAGTTAAATTTGTGGTTAATGTGAGACCAGATGTTCTTAATAAGGTTAAAATTAAAGAATACTACATTTCGTGCACTTCATTGCTTGGCCCTGTTTGTTTTTGTTTTTTTTACACCCAGAGTATGTAGAAATGTAAAAAAAAAAAAGTGTCTAGAGAACCACAAATACTCTCGCTGGTTAAAACCTGTCCTCACTGCATGCTGCCGTAAACCTTTATTTATTTATTTATTTTTTAATACACACTTTGATGGTGTGAGTTTTATGAATGATGATGTAGTTCTGCATTTTTAATTGCCGTAAAGCACACATTAATAGACGGCTTTTGCTTACGCGCGAGCTCTTCACCGTTTTGTAAATCACGGCTGCGGATTAGGTCTTAAATTAGATTTGACGTGACATTAAAACTGCAGACACGCTGTAATAGGTGAAAATGGTGCTTAGTGGTCTGCTCGGGTCATTAAATATCGCCTCAGTGTAATGGAGCTGCCATTAGGAAATCTGAAACACACACACACCGTTTCTGGGGTAGTGATGGGAGCGAAAGCGAGAACGAGACAGAAGAACGCGGGTGTTTTTGTACAGTCGAGTGCTCGTGTACGGATGACTGCATCTGTAACTGTGCATGAGAAACTCGTGTGTGTGTGTGTGTGTGTGCGCGCGCGCATGTGTGTTGGGGGATCTTTAATGGGAAGTGTGTGTGCTGCTATAAGGTTATTCGAGGTTCTCCTTACTGCTGTTCTGTCAAGCTGAAAGGCTCCGAGGCAGAAAGAATTAGGGCACGGACGGAGAGAGAGAGAGAGAGGTCCGTCTCTCATTTTTACCATCGATCCTCGTTCCCTCGTTCTCTTCAAAGGTCCCCTCAGATCCTCGCTCTCTTTTCTGCCGTCCCTCCATTATGCATTTTTCGACGTCGCTGTAGTCGACGACACTCTCTCTCTCTCTCTCTCTCTCTCTCGACGATTATGGACGGCTCTTGCATCGGCTCCTAATTCAGGAAGCAGAAAACCCAAAGATAAAGAAGTGAGAGCTGAGCTGATGCAGACCGAGATTCTCTCTTTAGCATTTTTTTTTATAAACCCTGTCGTTCCGCTATCAGTGCAAAAGTTCAAAATAGTGTGTGTGTGTGTGTGGAACAGAAAGAGAGCGAGAGAATATGTTAAAAAGAGAGGAAGTCGCTCAATGAGTCCTTCTGATGGTACGCGTTCGAAAGCTGACGCATCTTTGTCTCGTCTGAACTCTGGCACGGAGGAAGTAGGTGGTTTGCTATGTGTTACATCGTGCAAGCAAGCAACTCTTAGCTGAAGTCGCGTCAATTCATCCTCCTCGGTGTAAACGCAGAATGGCGAATTTGCAGATACTTAAACCCAACGCGTTATGTTCTCTTACACTCAGAATAACCAGCAGCAACAACATCAACAACAGCAACATCAACAACAGCAACATCAGCAGCAGCCGCAACAACAGCAGCCTCAACAACAGCAACAGCAACAGCAGCAGCAGTCACCACTACAGCAACAGCAACAGCAGCAGCAGCAGCAACAACAGCAGCAGCAACAGCAGCAGCAACAACAGCAGCAGCAGCAGCAGCAACAGGTGAACCGCAACAGCCAGGAGGAAAAGGAGGACAAGGAGATCGAGAAGGAGGGAGAGCGAGACGAGGACAAAACCGAGCCAGACGACAAGGAGGACGGCATGAAGTGAGTGTTTTCCTTCTCTCCGTCCATCTTTTGCTCTCTTTCGGCTTTCACTTTTCTTCTCTCTGTCGCGTATTCACCACTCTGAGTGTGTCCTCTACACAAGATCGGGTGTGTCTGAGCAAGTTCCACGCTGGGTTGCCAGTTTTGTTGCAACTACACTCGTTGGTTATGTTATCAGTTAAAAACCTACCACATAGGTGGACCTTATAAGTATACAGTAGGTGCATTTCCAACATCAGGAACTTTTAACCAGGGCTGATTTTTAATTCCTTTTTAGTTTCTGCTCCAGAGTCTGGAGCTTGTTGTACTGAACATCGGCGATTGGTCAAACGCGACCCGATTACCAGGCATTTTTAAAACCACTAAAGCGTGTTTTGATTTTTATTTCCCTCTCAGAGATGCTGAGGCAGAACCGACAAAGCAGAATATTTCCCTCACTTTTTATTTTAAAAAAAATTTCAACACACAAGTGGTGAGTTAAAAACAATGCAGGCTTGTGTTTTGTACACGGCGCTAGTGTCGAGCTGTGTCGGCAAAATAGTCTCGAAGCGTGAACCGTGCGCTTCGTTAACACAATATTCTCACAACGAAGCAAAACAATAGAAAACAACGCAGTCCGTTTTCGCCGCTGGTGGAAATGCGGAACAGGAACTTGTCCTGGAACTGTGTAGTTTTCCTTCAAGATATTTTCCTGAGTCTCTTTTAGTTCCTCAAAAGGTTCCTGCGGTGGAAACGTGCCAAATTGCAAAGTGGTACCAAGTGGAATTCCTCTAATCCTCCCCTCACAGTACTTCCATCATACTTATCCCACAACCTGCTTTAACGGTAACTCCATTATTTCGGCCTGTACTGCAGGTTTATTTTTAAGGTCCCCAAATTGGGTATCCACGGTGCATACAGCGACGGGTTCACAGCTGTGTCCTTTATTAAAAGTCCACCGGGGACGTGCATTCATCTAAAGCAAACACATAGCTGCCGTCAGCACAACTGTTCCATACGATTATAGCGCGTAATCGCTGGCCCGAATCGAGCCGTTTGAGTGGCTGTCCCAGTATTAGGCACGGTGTGTGTCACACTAGTCTACAGAGGGGTGTGCAGGGTCCTCCGAGCCACCGGCCCAGCTGGAGCTCCTATATTTAGCGTCTTTTCTCTGTAAGATGGATGCAAGGCTGTGGAAGATGAACGACGGTGCGCCACTTCCACGGCCACTTCCTGTCACTGTTAGTGGATGCACTCAAAACCTAGTGAAAACCTGCAAGATGGCTGCTCCCGAGAGAGAAAGCGCGTGTGTGTGTTTACAGCTGCGAGTTGCAGTCATATTTAGCACCCAGTCCCCAAATGTCTGTACCTCCACAGTTTGGGCCCCTTTCGGGTGCTGAGTAACTACAGACGCTTGGTAAAACATTTTAATAGGCCTAATGGGCTGGTTAATGTTTTAGTACATGGAGTGATTACAAAAACCCATTTTCCGTGTTGTTTTAATTTATTTTCTTTCTTCTTTTTCTTCAGTGTTTGTGGGGTTCTTTCTCTTTTGACCAGAGATCTGCTGGTGGTTTCAGTCTGAACGGTCTGAAACCAAAACACAACACACTGAAAGTTTCATTAAAACTTGGTGGACGGTGTGTAGACGTAATATTTACAGAGACTGCCGTGATGTCTGTGTGTTTTCTGTTCATACAGCATAAGAGCATGAAATAGCATTTTTACTCAATGACCCCGTTTAGACCTGCTCGTTTCATGCGTCTTGTATCTGGATTGTCTCCCGTTTAATATGCAAAGCAGCTTATGACACTTTGACAACCAACTTCCTGTGTTCTTCCTAGTTTCCAGTTCTATTCTAATAACGGCTGCTGCATTGAAAATTGGGATTTTGCTTAGAATTTTTGTTAGCTCCCTTACATTAAGAGGAAGGCGATCTTAAGAAGACGACGCTGTTTAGACTGTTTAATACAGAAGCAAGTCGCTAATAAGGAATTTGTACAAATGTGTTTTTGCACTGG
>JAOUQW010000033.1:1654970-1668097 GCA_028565825.1 Olivaichthys viedmensis
AATTATCTAATCAGCCAATCGTGTGGCAGCAGCACAATGCATAAAATCATGCAGATACGACCAGCAGCTTCAGGTAACGTTCACATCAACCATCAGAATGGGGGA
The DNA here is from genome assembly GCA_028565825.1 of Olivaichthys viedmensis. NCBI lineage: Eukaryota > Metazoa > Chordata > Actinopteri > Siluriformes > Diplomystidae > Olivaichthys > Olivaichthys viedmensis. The sequence continues at coordinate 1,655,076 of JAOUQW010000033.1, forward strand.
AAAAATGTGATCTCAGTGATTTTGACCGTGGCATGATTGTTGGTGGTTTGAGTATTTTTAAAACTGCTGATCTCCTGGGATTTTCACACACAACAGTCTGTAGTTTACTCAGAATGGTACAATAAAGAAAAAACATCCAGTGAGCGGCAGTTCTGCGGATCTTGTATACATTTGTTAATCTAGTTTTTAATTAATTAAAGCCTTTACTTCAGTCCTTATTTTAATTTCTCTTTTAGGCCTGGAAAATATATTTATTTATATCTGTACATGGAAAATGTAAGTCCATTCACAGGAAGAACTAATAATTAATGCTGAAACCTTATAATTCACTTATGTTTATTAGATGTGTTTGTTTTTCCATTCTCTGCTGCTTTGATATAATATTAATTAATATTAGCACGGCTATGTTATTTTCAGTGTTATGTTAATGCCAGGTAATCGGCAGTGTGCCGTCCCATCGCCTTCTTGTAACTGCCGGAGTGGCACTCCTGCCGTGAAAACACTAGCAAGTAGGCATGTTACAATTAGGCTAATGCAAGAATGACAACATTTACTCTTGCTGAGTGGCTTTAACCTGAGAAGGCTTTACTCTGGAGGAGTGGCTTTTTCCTGAGAAGGTTTTATTCAAAAAAGGCTTTACCCTGAACAAGTGGATTTACCCTGGGAACATTAACACTCGACAAGGGGTTTTAACCTGAGAAGACTTGAGAAAACTTGACCCTGGACAAGTGGCTTTACCCTGGAAAAAGATTTACCTTGGACTAGTGGCTTTACTCTGAGAAGGCTTTACTCTGGAGGAATGGCTTTACCTTGAGAAGGCTTTACCTTGAGAAGGCTTTACTCTGAGAAGGCTTTACTCTGAAGGAATGGCTTTATCTTGAGAATGTTTTACCCTGAGAAGGTCTTATTCCAAAAAGGCTTTACCCTGAACAAGTGGCTTTCCCCTGGAAACATTAACACTCTATAAGTAACTTTACCTTGAGCAGTCGTTACTCTGGAGTGGCTCTAACTTGAAAAGACTTTACCCTAAATGAGTGCCTTTACATCTGGACGAGTAGCTCCAAGAAGGCTTTTACCCTGTATGAGTGTTTTTACCCTGAGAAGGCTTTTACCCTGGATATTTTACTCTGGATACCTTCAGAAGACCTTATCCAAGATGAGTGGCTTTACCCTGAGAAACTTTTACTCTGGACGAGTGGCTTTACCGTAGACAAGTGGCTTTACCCTGAGAAACTTTTACTCATGACGAGTGGCTTTACTGTAGACAAGTGGCTTTAGCGTGAGAAACCTTTACTCTGGACGAGTGGCTTTACCGTAGACAAGTGGCTTTACCCTGAGAAACATTTTACTCTGGACAAGTGGCTTTACCATAGACAAGTGACTTTACCCTGAGAAACATTTTACTCTGGACGAGTGGCTTTACCCTGAGAAACGTTTACTCTGGACAAGTGGCTATACTGTAGACAAGTGGCTTTACCCTGAGAAACGTTTACTCTGGACGAGTGGCTCTACCGTAGACAAGTGGCTTTACCCTGAGAAGGCTTTACCGTAGACAAGTGGCTTTACCCTGAGAAACATTTTACTCTGGACGAGTGGTTATACCGTAGACAAGTGGCTTTACCCTGAGAAACATTTTACTCTGGACGAGTGGCTATACCGTAGACAAGTGGCTTTACCCTGAGAAGACTTTTACTCTGGACGAGTGGCTCTACCATAGAGCATTGACTTTACACAGCCCATGAATGGGAAAGAGTTTGAAACAGTTTTTTGTGACTTTGGACCCATGTTTGGCAAGTGTAGGATGTGTTTTGTTGCTGCATTGCTTTCAACAGAGCCATAACTTTTGATATCGGTGCCATAACATCCGACATCAGTTCCACATTGTTGATGTGATGATTGATTATCAGCTAGATGAACAGCCAGTTACTTTATTTTGTTATTTTGCATCTGCCATTAATTCAATGGTTTTATATGGAAGGCGGATCTGTAATATAAAAGGCTCTGTTTGCAATACTAAAAAAATTAATAAAATGTAAGTCATCCAAATGTAAGCCATTGCCGTATAGCACGATCACTGTTAACCTTTGCTCTTCTCTAGGGGGCCCTAACCAGAGCTCGGACACGGAGAGCCTCCCGTCTCCGCACTCCTCGGAGAGCAGCAAGGTCAGAGAGCCGAGCTCGGGCTGCTTCAAATCTGGGCCTAACGCCACCTCTTCGTCGTCGTCTTCCTCTGACAAAGACACAGCCGCCCAAGAGGAGGAGAAACCCGTCATCGAGGGGGAGCAGAGAGCCGTGAAGCAGGAAGAGCAGGCCGAGGAAGCCAAGGAGGCGCATGGGGAAGTGGAGGATAAGAAGCCCCTGTTGCTGGCGGCAGAAGAAGTAAAGAGAGAAGGAAGGAAGAGAGAGAGGGAGCACGGAGGACGAGACAGCGACTCAAGCGCAACTTGCAGCGCGGACGAGGTGGAGGAGGCGGAAAACACTGAGAAGAACAGGTGCGTGTGTGATTTGTGCTTGGTGAGGAACCTGGGTGGTGGAGGATTGTTGATTTGTCCTGTAGAGCTCTATTTTTTTCCATGACAGTAGACACTGTATGTGTTGGCAGCAGCAGAGGAAACATTAGTCTGAGCTCAAGGCAGGGACAACAGTGAGAGAGAGAGAGAAGGCAATGTGTGTGTGTGTGTGTGTGTGTGTGTGAGACAGAGAGAGAGAGTCATTTATTGAGATGTTGAGAGTGTTTATAAAGAGTGTAAATAGGACAGAGTTGGGCTCTGACCATATTAAGGAATGACTTCCATCTTCTCTTCTGCCTGTACTTTTCCTCCTCTTCCTTTTTCTTTCATTTGCTTTCATTTTCCTTTCCCTCCTCTTCTTTCCTTTCTTTTCCTATTATTCCTTTCCGTTCCCTTCCTCTCGCGTCCTCTTTTGTCCTGTCCCCCTTCTTTCTCTTTTCTCATTTCCTTTCCTTTCTCTCCTCCTTTTCCCTCCTCTCCTCTGCTGTCCTTGCCCCTTCCCTTTCATTTCCTTTTCTCATCTCCTCCTTTCACCTCCTTTTTTCCCTTCCCCTCCTACGTACTGTCCTGTGCTTTCCTGTCCTCTTCTTTCTCCTTCTCTCTCTCCCTCTCCAGAATAACGTCTCCCAGGCCGAGTCTGCTGAGTTATGCCCATGATGGAGTGATCTCCACTGCACTGCAGAAACCATTGGACCTCAAACAGCTCAAACAGAGAGCGGCTGCTATACCTCCCATAGTGAGCACGAACACACACACACACACACACACACACACACACACAAACCTCCCAAAGTGAGCACACACCTTAATAGTAGTGCCACTCTGCTAATTACACCTTCATTCTCTCTCATTGCACTCACATTCAGTCAGACGTCTCTAATTCTGTAGCGCTGCAGTAGATGACATAATGACCCAGTAGCCACACCCAGATGAAAGGAGACGCGCGCACGCGCCGAGTGTGTGCCTGTATCGCATGGCTGCGTGCAGTCTGATCCCCTCTGCTGCCTCAGCCTGGATTAGATGCGCCGACCTGCGTCCGTTACCATGGATAATAAGACCGCTGTTAATCTCCCAGACATCAGAGCGCCGTCGTTCTCCTCCATCCATCCTCACAGCAGACGGCCGTTAAGTAAACGAGAGAGACACGGATCCTGATGGTCCTCCACAGGCTCACTGACCATAGTCTAGCCATAGACAAAAAAAATTTGAGAAGACCGTGTGGTCAGTGTAAGAGCACAGAGTGGAGAGAAGCATGTCAAGAAACCACCTGTTACATCATGAGAAGAGAATACATGATGCATAGATGCTTCGTTTATGAACATTGGTTATTCATTCTCACTCAGGCTATGACAGCCATTTTTGTAGTAGTGTGTCTGTCTCTCTCGCTCTCTCTCTCTCTCTATGCGTATAAAGAATAGGCATTTCAATTGTTTTGGCAATATTGCGTATGATTCTAATAAAACACAGACACACACCTAATATTACTAGTGAGCATACAGCCTTTTTATCCGCTGCACAAAGTGTCGGAGGTTTTGGCACCAGTAAACCGGAACTGTGCTTTTTCTATTGGTTCAGTCCCGAAGGTTCCACATGTAACCAATCAGCAATGAACACTGCTGCTAGCCCCGTCCCTGAATACCATTGGGTCCTGTAGGTACATGTGTGCGACACCAGTGGGAAAAATTGTCACCAGCAGATTAGGATCCTTATATCCACATGATGTGTATGAAGTGTATTGCTCCTTCTTAACGCTTTCCTAAATGCTTTTAATAAAAATATATGATGTGTGAATACTAATACTTAAAATATCTCTCTCTCCGTGTGTGTGTAGATGACGGAAGTTTCTGCAGCAGGTGGTGGCATGTTGGGGAAGCAGCAGGTGATGCCCGACGCCCAGGCGCTCTATGAACAGCAGATCATCATGGCACACGAGTCCTCCCAGGGAGCCAAGCAGCAGGCTCCACAGCCAATCAAATCGCAGCATTACCCCAGTGGCGGCGCCGAGGCCGGTAGCCCACGGATGCACGCCAGAACCCCGACGCCCTCTGAGAGAGAGAAAGAGGGTACGATACTTTTAGTCTTGGTGCTCTCTCTGTCTGTTCCCGAGCCTCCCATTCTCACCTGCTTCTCTCCCTGCTGTTATTTAGACTCTTCTGTTATAACGTAGTGCTAAACTCCCAATTCTTCCTCTTCACGGTTCTCTGGCTCTGTGCCCTTAGAAAGCTGTAGAAAGTCGTAGAAAGCTGGTGTTTTGTGTGTGTGGAATTAAAGATCCTCAGCGAGTGTGCAAACAAGAGTTCTTGACTTCATCATAGTTGATAGGGATGCACTGATCCCTCTTTTCTTTTCTTTTCCTCTACTTTTAATACCAAAAGAACACAACTCTGTATATCGGCGCTCTGAGTATCAGTGAATAACCGACACTGATCCAGTAACTGAGCCTTGTTCTCACAAGCTTGCCAAGTTATACTCCATAAAATATGAGTACTAAATATGTTGTGCAAGATTCTTTAGAGACATGCATCTCACACACACACTTCGGTTGGCACGCAAGACAATGGAGCGTCATTTAGGGAAATCTGTAAAAAGCCGTGGTTTTATTAATGTCTGTGTTTTAATGTCTACAAAATGCATTAACACTGAAAATAAGGGGAAAATGAAATATTTGGTACAGGAATTGGATTATAACGTCCCATCGTCAGCTTTTTAAAAAGAAAAAAAATTTCCCCCCGTGAGGAACAATGGAGTCATTCAGTGTTGTCACCAGCATCAAAACCCGCAACCATAGAAACAATGTGACATTTGTAATAACGCACGCAAAACATTAGGAATGGAGCTGGTTCAGATGGCAAAGTTTGGACTGTTGCTCATTACTGTATAGGAGGCTTTTTTCTTTTCTTTTTTTTGTTGAAGGCAAATGCATGAGGTCAAACCACAGGAACATTTATGAACATTATGTCCATCTTGTGCCGTGCTCTTATTGTGTTTTTCCAATACTGTTTTGTATTACTGTTTAGGGGGGGGTTCTTTCCTTCTTTTTCTTTCAGTTTTCTCCAAACTGTTTGACATCACTCTGTGTGCAATGCTTTTTGAAGCTTGTTTTATGAACGCTGTTGGATGTCTGCATCGGCCTTTATATCGATCAATCAATCACTTTTCTTTTTTCCATTTTTTTTGTTTTTATGAGGACTTGTAGTGGGCGAAAGGTTAAATGTGAAGCTAACTCACGAGAAATGAACGAAGTATTGTTACGCAACAGGTCCTGACTGTTAAAGGGAGCTTGTTTGTGGGGTTCCTGGTTAAAGCCGTGTTTACGCCGAGCCCGGCCGAGTGGAAAGAGATCAGGAACCCTGGAGCCAAGTACAAGCGCCAGGTTTTGGCCCACAGTAGAAAGCAGGGTGATGACGACTTGTAATAGAAAACATCGGCGCATAATATGAATGGAAAGAGAAGCGGCGAATTTGGAAAGTGCGACGTAAAAAAAAAAAAAAGGAAATTGTTGTGATGGTTAACGTTTGTGCGTTGCTGCAGGGGATGACATTGGCCATCTGTAGAGTCTCTGCAAGATACTTACGGGATTTTGCATTTATTTATTTTATTTATTTTTAAATGTAAAAATCGACTGTGCTCATCTTTTCGTCCGTCAGGGCGTGAAACGGTTTGTCTCGGCACGAACGCCATGTCAGAGCAGGAAAGAGAAAAAGGCAGTGTGTTTTTTGTATGCGTGTGTTTTTGTAACTCTTCTGATTTAATAAAATAAGAAAAGAAAAAAGTGGAGCGGTGGAAGTATGGTGTGGAAGTATGGCGTCTGTGATGTGCTCAGCTGTAGTCTATCTGTCCCTGCAGAACTGGAGGGGGGAAAGGAAAGATGGCTACACACTCTGCTTCACGGATTACGTAGGTTTACACAGTTTACACATGACACATGCCTTTTTTTTTGCTTTTTTTTTCACCCTCATATATGATCAGGGTTTAGCCAATCACAGGCTTCCGATATGATTTTTTTTAATATAATTTTTTTTTATTATGATTTTGTACATCTCAAAAAAACAAAAACATTATACACTTGCTTTCTTTCACTTGCTGTATGTGGATTTGCAGCGTACCTTTTGTCAATGAGTTTTGTGTGTGTGTGTGTGTGTGTGTGTGTGTGTGTGTGTGAGAGAGAGAGAGAGACACACAAGCGAGAGCATGTGTACCCTCCTGATGCTTCTGCTGGCTCTGTCGGTGTACAGATTGGGCTTTAATCTATTTATCTGCTCAGATAGAGTCGACCTGACCTCACTCTCCGGTCGCTTCAGTACGATCAGGTCACAGTCGCCTACTCAAACATTGTGTGTATGTGTGTGTGTGTGTGTGTGTGTAGATAAACCTCGGGCGTTCTCCCCTCTCGCTGACTTCAAGAAAGCTCCGGGTTCGGACGATGTCAGAGCTCTGGGTCTTGGTCGGCCTGTGATGTCACCGTACCAGCTCTCTCCCAGAGACGTGGCCAAATTGAGCCATGAACAGCTCCTGCACTACCCTTGTAAGAGCAGCTCTAGACCTCATTCAACCTGCTCACTGTTTACAATGGCAATACGATGATAATGTTGTATTCTCTCTGTGTGTGTGTAGCTCTTCAGCAGCAGGAGAGGTTGGCAGGTATGCGTCCGCTGCACATTCCCGAGCCCCCTCCCCTCATTTCTTCAGCCAAACCAGGCGGATCCATCACACAGGTACAGACAGCCGAAATGCAAACCTTCCGTCGACTTCAATCACACACACACACCCACATCGCCTTCTCATTTGTGTATTTTACTGCGCAATAAATATAGTTAAATCCTATAATCAAATCTTATTAACGGTACGTGTCCACTTGCAAATGTTTTTGCTGCGTGCGGCACACCTTACTCCTAAACCGACGAAGCAAAATAAAACCTTTACACAGCTTGCACTTCAGTACACTTAACACAATAAAAATAAATAAATGTATTGGTTTAAAAAAAAAAAAGGGGAAATGTTTTAGAAAACTGATGCCATGGTAAACATTAATCACGATGTATAGATGTGATATCGGCACATAGCTATTGCTGTACGGGTTTGTGTGGTTGTTAAGGAGTTTTTGTGGGGGGGTGTGTGTGTGTGTGTGGGCGTGTGCGTGCGTGTTCTGTTTACAGGGTACTCCAGTGCAGATGCACAGCCCAGCCCATGGCTCAGAGCACGCCAAGCTGTCTTTGTCCTGGATGGAGCAGAGGAAACTTGGTGTGTAGTGTGTGTGTGTGTTGTGTGTGTGCGCGTAGTGTGTGTGTATGTGTAGTGTGTGTGCATAGTGTGTTTGTAGAAGACACAGCACATCATTGTGGAGTCAGACACGTTGTTTTGAATGTTTAATTCGAAATTTTTGTATATACACACATCATGTCTCTTATGTCTCTCTCTCTCTCTCTCTCAGCCGGGTTCCCCGTGGTTAAACAGGAGCAACTGTCTCCGCGTGGTCCCTCCTCCTCTCAGGCTGAGAATCTGTCCACACAGGCAGCCGCTCACGAGAGCCTCAATGCCCGTGGTGAGTGCTGCATCCAGTTTACACAGCTCACGTGTACGGTTGCCAGAGATACCGGTACTGAAAAAGTATCAAGGCGCCAAAATGAATGAAAACGATACTCAATACGAGACTTTCAGCACCCGTACTCATGAAGCTGCGGCTGAGGTAGCTGTACGCCTGTTCATGTGACTCATGTTTTCATATAATGTCAAGAGAAGTGCCTTCAGTTCACTCCGGCAAACGTAAATGCATCGTTATTATGACATCACTCTACCCAGAGTGTCCGCTTGCCGGTAAATGCCGGTATTTGATCGGTAAAAACTCAAATTTAAAGATTTAAAATCCCGCCGGACACGGTTTTCTGTAAAAATTAATAAATAAATTCACTTACATACATATAAAATTTACAGTAAACAAAGTTCATTTCTCCGACTCCTTCTATGTAATAATGCAAGTCTCTTAAATGAATATAGATGATGTGCTTAAGAAAACATGCCGTGGTTTAAATGTAGCTGTTTAAACACGCTGCCACTGACCGCTGTGCGCTTTCATTGATGGAAACACGCTTCCTCCTTCGAGCGTAGAGAAGTGTGCGCGCGTGTGTGTATGCGCCCCTCGCCTAAGCCAGGAACCGCTACTACTGACCGCTATACAAGCCCAAATTTTTTAATCCTGAATCGTTCCCGGACACCAAAAATTCCTAGCGGAAACCCTGGCTCTCTACCGTCATGTATAAATCGCTAATCTCGATCAATCTCGGATTTTTAACGTTCTTAAGCTGGATTTTGTTTATTTTACTTGATGTTTTATTAACATTTCTGCGCTCTGTGTATATTTTGCTTACATGCCGTGCATATTTAAATTTCTATTGGTCGTTATTATGCATTTAAAAATTTGTCAATATTCAGAATGGAATTGTTTCAGTACTGGTATTGCGGTGCTTAGTGTAGTATCGGTGTTGAGATCAAAACTGTGGTATTGTGGCAACGCTACAAGTCCCTCCTATGCCTCCGAGTCTGCCTTCGAGGGTTAATATATTATTGATTGTGTGTTTCTTCTCAAGTGCGTATAACTGCATCATTAATATAAAAAAAATAATAATAGTAAATACAGAAATGCATTTTCCTGCACTTTCACCCTTTTCTGAGGTGTGTGTGTTTGTGTTTTACATGCCAGCTGTACAGGGAGGAAGCATCACGAAAGGTCTTCCTGGCACACGCGTACACCAAGAACCCTCCATATCTTACCGTGGTGGTTCTATCACTCAGGTAAGTGTGCGAGAGAGAGAGAGGTTCATGTTCATTAGAAAAATCTATTTTAGTAAAGTTCCACCTTAAGTAAACATTTTAAAGCGTCTTTTTGGTCCAAATAGTATACAAGTATATAAGGGTTAAATATAGCAGAGTGTTTATATTTTGTAGGGCGCGTGAGCTAGCACGGCCTGATCCTCTCTGCGTGCGTGCGTGTGTGTGCACTAGCACAGTATGATATAACCAATGCTTTGTCTACGCTCTGTTGCCATAGCACCAGGTACACACTGCCCACCCGTGTTCTCTCCTCTTATTTACCCTTTGCTGATCACACACACGCACCCATAGACTGAAACTCATGAACACACACACATTCGAGCACATAAAAACTCAAACGCATATACATGCATTAAAACACAGTTGATCGCTTAGAAAAGGCCATGTCATTTTCCATATGCTATTTTTGTTTTGTGTGCTGAGAACTGGTCTCATGCCACTGTAATAATCAGTGCTGTGTGTGTGTGTGTGTGTGTGTGTGTGACAGGGCACCCCGGCGGATGTGCTGTATAAGGGTACCATTACTCGTTTGATCGCTGAGGACAGCCCCAGCAGGGACAGATCCAGAGACGAAAACCCAGCCAAGGGTCACGTTCTGTATGAGGGCATCAGTGGACACATCCTCTCCTATGACCGTAAGTTTTATCACACACACACACACACACACAGAGAGACACAACTTCTCACTTTCTCACCGTCACATATCCCACACACTAACTCATCGCTCGCATCGGTGAAATTTGTAAATGAAATTTTATGGGTGCGCGGAAGTCTGGGATGTGAGGTCGGCTGACGAGATCGGCTACTCTGCGTTTTTCAGACACATCACACACACGCACTGGTGTGTGTCTCATGCAGCGATGCGCCGGACTCTGATTGTGTGCTGTCATTTCTGCTCTCTGTAGGCACTCCGAACCCCAAGGAGGAGGGCAGGGGAGAAATGCTGGGACTGAAACGCTCTTACGACGTCATGGAAGGGGGCATCTCTCGAGTGCTGCCGTTACGGGACACTCTGTCCACTGCTGAGGGTCAGTGCAAGCTGAAAACTTCACACACACTCCAGTTACAATCATGCACTATTAGTTGTTAGTTTCTTTTTTGATTGATTTTCTTTGTGCCTCCGTTTTCTCTTCACCTTTATTTTCAAATCTCCTCCTCTTGCGCTCTGTCAGGTTTGATAGGTAGAGCGATGCCTCAGGAGAGAGAGAGTCCTCGTCCTCACCATATCCGTGGCTCAATCTCGCAGGGTGAGCGCTGCCACGTTTCCTCCTTCACTCTCATGGCACTCGGTCCTAAAAGCATAAACCAGCCTTAAATCTTAAAGCCATAAAGCACCGGGGGCTGCATGTGCAGCAGTTTTGCAGCAAGTAACTCTTTATGACAAATACATTAGCTGCCTATGTAGTTGAACTCTACTACGATAGATGGGCTTTTTGGAAATCTCTTATCAGTTGACAGATTTCTACAGATGTCTCATTTATATACCGGTTTACCTCCACATCTCTCTCTCTCTCTCTCTCTCTCTCTCTCTCGCAGGTATCCCGCGTCACGTCGAGCCCCAGGAGGAGTATTTGCGGCGAGAGCCCAAGCAGCTGAAGCGCGAGAGCTCTCCGTCTCCTCGTGGCCCCGACTCTATTAAGGGCCGCCCCCACGACAGCATGGTACCTACAGTTAAAGAGGGCGGCCGCTCCATCCACCTCATACCGCCGGAGGGTGTACTGATGAGCAAAGCACCAAAAGAGGGCTCCATCACACAGGTGACGGCGTTTTGAGGCCTTATTCCGTGCTTGTTTATTATGGGATCATACCTGGGATGCAAACTTGAAATCTGTATGTCCAGATGTATGTATGTATTTATTTATTAAACCACGTACAGATGTGCCTTGAATACGATTTGGAAAAATTATATCATCCACTGATGCTAAATGTACAATGCAAGGTTTTTACAGTGTATTTATTTTCCTTTGACCTTGATGTACGTGTGTGTGTGTGTACGTTCTTTCCAAAATGGTATACAACCACGTTACTGAGTGTTGGTGATTTATTAACAGGGCACGCCTCTCAAACAGGAGCCTGTGGGTTCATCTAAGCGTCACGACGTGCGCTCAATCATATCCAGCTCCCCTCGGCCGTACCCGGGCCTCCCTCCTCACCTGGAGAGAGGCCACTACGACGAGCCGGGCCCGAAATCTCGGCCCAGCGCCGTGGTCAGCACCGCCAGCTCTATGGTGATGGGGGCTGAACAGGCGGGTAAAAGCCACCACAGCCCAGTGGGCTACGAGGAGCACAAGAGAGCCGGATACGCCGCCCCCTCACACAGAGGATCCCCGCTGACCAGCAGAGACACGCCACAGCGGCCACACGACGGTACACAGCACGTTACAGTCAGAGGGGGGTCTGTGTTACGGCCGTGATCGTGCATGCACACACACTCGCACATCAGGGCTGTCAGAATGGATTTCAGTGTGCAATTACTATTTTTAATAAATTTTCAAAGTATTTACGTATTCAAAGGCAAAAAAAATTTTTTTAATCCCCTAAATGTGGGATTCGGCCCAACTGTTTGTTGGAGGCTTAAATAAGAAATGAAATTTAAAAAAGATTCCCGTATAAAGACGTGTTGAAGATGATAAATTATTACGTGGGTCCTGCGTCGAGTGGAAATGTAAAATTGAGCTAAACGTCGGCAACAAGAAAAGATTACTGTGGATGAAGAAATAAATAAAAACAAACCTGAAACCGTAAAGTTCATGATGAAATTGCAGATCTTTGCCTTCTCGTGGTTTTCTTCACTGAAGAAAGCTAAACGCAGTGTTCACCTTTTTCATAGTTCATGCGATACAAACACATAGTGTAACACGACTGCTGAGTGTACAAATTAAAACGCTCGTTAATATTAATATTCAAATGCATATGATGTTTGAATGCTAAGTCAAATGCGACACACGCACCAGGAACCCACTGTTAAATATATTGCTAACTGTTTATCAATTATTAAAATGATTGCACTGGTAGAACTAATAATAAAATTAATAATAACAATCATCAGCAAAGCAGTAAGATCTGTTTAACTCTTTATTTCTCTCAGGCTCTGCGAAGGTCCCTCAGCAGGAGAGAAAGTCCACTCCCACTCCTCGGGAGATGAGCTCCACCAAGTCTCCGCTGCCTGTAGTGGGTGATCACGCTGCTTCTTTGGCCTCCTACGAGAGACTGCTGCAGGGTCTGGGAGCCGATATGTACCGAGGGCAGATCCCCTTGCCGTACGACCCTTCCGCCCTGCCCCGGGGCATCCCCATAGACTCAGGTAACACAACCTGTGAGCTCTCCGCATTGCTGATAAAAAATAAAAAAAACGACCTGATGTTTCAGGCACTTGTCTCGGGCTCGTATGCAGTGTTTTTTCATGCTTTATTATTTCAGGCTGGACTATACTATTACCAAAGCATTTGAAATATTCTGTATAATAAATGATGACATGTATCCTAATAGATGCATATGAAAATACATTTGTACAGTGTTTAGCTTAGCCATGCAAGTTCTTTTTTATTTTATTTTTTATTTTTTTATACACTTAATAAAATATTTCTCCCAGGTAGCAGGTGGAATAATATAATTATTAGTAATAGTGTGTGTTTGTGTGCCATCCTCAGCTGCTTACTACCTGCCCCGGCATCTGGCCCCCGC
>JAOUQW010000033.1:1710007-1721924 GCA_028565825.1 Olivaichthys viedmensis
TTTCTTGAAACAACGTGTCTACAATGTTACATTAGTAGCGGTAATTCATAAACTGTTTCCATCTACCAGTTTGACCAAAACCACACCCTACCCTGCTGAAAAATCCAGCTTGGTCTGACCAGCTACCAGCTGCCAAAACACAGACCAAGCTGTTTTTTTCAGCAGGGTAGGGTGTGGTTTTGGACATACAGCAAATGTGTGCAGTTGTGTACTAAGGGAGAATGAGCAGTGTGTGAACATGCAATGGTTAAAATCGATAAAGTCCCTCACCCCTGCATAAAACGTGCTATATTACGGAGGGCACATGCACTGGTGCTGATTATGTTGATTAGACCATAAATAATTTTTCGCTTTATACCGCGATTAACCTTACCCAGCAGGTCTTAGCTAGCATAAGCTACGGCTCTGACGCCATAAATCACTGTAATTGCTCTAGGCCGTTGGAGGCCATGCGGTAGCTGCAGCGTTATGAGCGGTAAAACTGCCAGTTTGTGTGTGCATGCGTGCTGACTGACAGCATCTGGCTTCAGCCTGCACAGGCTTCTATCGTACAATTGCCTCTGGCTTTGGCTTTCCTGATGTGTTTCGAGTTTAACGCCAATTATCCCATGGCATAAAGCTGTGAACTCCTTGCTGTCATGTTCAGCTGTGCTCGTTTTATCCCTCGCCGATGATTTATGGAAATGCTGCGTCGCGGTGTTGGAGTTTGTCGACTGTGTACTCAGTAACCCCCCGAAACAAAAGAAACGACTTCTCCTCTATTTCTTTGCATTGTCTTATCACAAAGCTGTGATTGTTCGTATTCCTTGCCCCCTCTTCCACATGCACAAACATGCCGATTTATGGTGTTTATTTTCGGTCGGTGTATCCCCCTCCGTGAGTTTTGTCAAAGCGAGTGGCAGCTGCCCGAGGGCTGTGGCAGCGTCGTGATGAATGTGTAGGGTAAGTGTTTCTGGCGAGGACTCCATTACAGCCAAAGAGCTGGAGAAAGCGTCTTTTCTTCAGAGCTTTGCCGCACTGTGCAACTCTAAACTCCACAACCAGCCTCCATCAGTCCAGGAGAACATTTTACTCCAACCCTCTACGGTGAAATCCGACCTCGAACCGCAGTGTGCTGCGTGACCATGAAAATGAGTTTGTGTTTCTTAGCTAATTGTGAGATGACTGTAGTTTCTTAATTGGATAGACGTGACCGAGCTGTCAAATAAAATGTTAAATTTTTGCAGACTTCAAGTGAGCTAAATGCAGCACGTTTGACAGTTAAATCACTCTTTTTAACATTTTAATGTTGTTTGGTTTTGATATAGAGGGCTTTTCCAAAAAACATAGTCATGATCTATAGCCCGGTTCTAAACACAGACTGGGATTGGCAAACAGGTTAGGGTAAAAAAACAGAAATTAAAGAGTTTATAGTGTATAAAGTGACACTTGTTCCACCAGATAATCCTGACTTTTGCCCTAGGACACTTTTTGGACACTACACCGTGCAGTCTTTCAAGTAGCCGCAAACTGTATAATGTGCATTTTATTTGGAAGTGGGTCTCTTAAAATGTCCCCACTTTGCATTAATGTGACTTTTGTTCCCATGCGTTGTACTGATTGCAAGAATGTGTGTGTAAAATAACGGATATTTGCGTATATCAAATGGGTCTCTAGTAATGTCCTCACTTAGCGCCATGATCCACAAAGGAAGCACATAATCTTTTTCCCCATAATGTCCTAATTACAAGAATGCGTGTGGTGAAAATAATTGATTGCATTTAAAAATGAGTATCTCGTAATGTGCCACTTTGCACGAAGGTTCCCACAAAGCAGGATATTCCTTTTGTTCCCATAATATGATTCAGAATGTGTGTATAAAATAGGTCCCAAATAATTGTCCTACTTTGCACAAATGCTCCACAAAATTCATTAAAACAGTGATAGCTTATTGATCAAGGTTCTGCACTAGTGTCTGGAAGGTTGTGAGTTTAAATCCCAGGACTACCCGAGAGCCACTGTTGGGTCCTTAAGTAAGGACTTTAATTCTTAACTGCTCAGATCTATACGTCCTCGCTTGACTACATTTTTTGTGGTCAGCAGTCTCCCATCCTCACAGGCCATATCATCCCTGTGGGATCGGCTCCAGGGCTGGTGGGTGTTGAGTTACCCGGTTGGGGCAGCTGGGTTCAGGGTGGAGGCAGCTTGCGGTCTGTCGTCCAATTCCCTTTGAAAGAAGATATTGCAGATGGAGCTTACTGTGGATGTAGAAGATATAGGGCAAAGGCTATACCATGGCTTGGGTGACCTAGCATGGTTCAGCCCACTCTAGTCAACTTTTATTTAATTGATAACCCCACATCAGAGAGCTCCGCAGATGAATACACCAGGCTAATGGTGTGTTTGGGGTTCAAAGTAAGTGTTGACTGATGAGCTATTGGTCAACAGGGGATCCTTCAACATGGCCATGCCCCATTCAGATAACAGTTGGGTCTATATTAATTTTTTTTTTTCACTTTGATCCTCTCTGTATTTACTAACTCCACACATCATCTCCTCAATGTGGGAGCGGACATCTCCCGGAAGAGCACTGACAGAGTGTTGATTGGACCTTTTCGTTGATCTTACCTCTCTCGAACCCAACCACCTCCTTGAAACAATTTTTTTACCAGAAGATTACCATGGAAGCCGAGTCCCTTTTCCCCATGTACGGTATTTGATCTGGCAGCACGGTGGATGTGGAAAAAATCTGGGCGGTACATTCTGTCTCGCTGTGCTCAGCTGCCTCGGGTCCGTTTTCTTTGGCTGCCGGCGCTAAAAGATGAGCGGCAGAAGAGCCAGGAGGCTTTGAGGAATCAGATGCGGGTCTTTACAGTCAGGGTGGGGAATGTCCAAACAACCACTTGCTGTTGGATATCCAAGCATGCACTCCTTCAAAAAAACATTAAGATAAAAAGAAAGAAAACAGGAGATGTTCCAGTGACCTGAGCGTGGGCTTATAACAATAGGACATTAATTTAGTTGTGTAACCTAAATAGTAATACATTACTATTACTGTTACACAATTAAGTACAGACAGCACAAGTATGTTATCAGTTTCCAATAGAGTCTGGAGAGCCAAGAGGCCTAGAGAATCAAACACAGAACTTTAGAGTCGAGGTGGGAAATGCAGGGCTCTCCCATCATGCACTTCTCCCTACTACAGAAGGAGGAAAGGGATATATATATAAAAAAAGGAGAACTAGGCAAATCGATAGATATCAGAAATCAGAAACTCTTTATTCGCCAAATGTACAGGGTACCAGGACTTGGCAGATAGATAGCAAAGACAGGGCAAAGAGACAGTGAAAGAGAAAGAAAGAATAAGAAGGTAGGAGGGGTTCCAGTGGCCTGTACCTGGAATTTGGCCAAAAATTATATTTACACAATTTTTTTAATTACCCCAAATGTAGTTGATCAGCTAAGACATATTTGGTGTCCTATGTTTGGTTTTTAGTTTTGCACTGGAGCTACGAGCAATGGAAGTCTATCTCACCCAAAATCTTTTCAGGTTGTTCAGTGATGTCACACAGACGTGCTGATGTGGTTTAGGACACAGTGTGACTTACTGTCATCTATAAACATGAACAAAACTTTACCGTGTAGCTGAGCACTGGAACGTTATGGTGGTGGCCATCTTGGACAACCGGAATTACTTTTCTCCTTAGTGGAATTTGGTGTCATTTTGTCCCTTAGACCCCGCCTCCCAAAGTTTGAAGGTGGAATTGGAGCGGAATGATATTATAGTTCCAGTTGAACTTAAATAAATACTAAAGTAAATATAGACTCTGACTTTTATTTTCCAAAATTAATGATTCAAATTGCAATTACGCAGCTTAACAATGTTGTTTAAAGTTTATTTCGGAAAACAGTTGCTCTTTATACTTACAGTTGTTGTAAGTATAACACTATTATGTAAGTTACACTTGCCACAAGACAGGGGTAAATTGAGCATGGGGATGGTGCAAGTTGAAGCCTACAGAAGTAAAAAAATAAATAAAAAAAATGCCACAGTTTAATACACAAATAAAACATCAACATTTTCCATCTTTTAAGTTGTGGCACTTTGGCTTATTCCACATTCTGCTTTTTAAGACGACATGAAAAGACCAACTGTTCCACTAATTGTAAAATGTAAAAAAATCTTGGCAGTTTTTTCACAAGATTGTTTCTTGGGAAGGATCCTTCATCCATAGGCCACATTGGCTTAACTTTCCCCAAGACTGGTGGCACGTTTTACCCAATAATCCCTAGTTTTGAAAAAACTGATTTAGGCAATAACTCAGAGCCACAGTTAATGCTACGTTTATGACCTCATGTTGTAGCTTATACTACTATAAACTAAAACGTAACTGTGTCCCAAACACCAAAATACTGATGACATCTTGGACATAATTAATCCACTATGCTTGGCAGAAATCACATCTTTGGTTCTGGTTGACTTACCATATACTTAAATGAACTATTCTTCCATAATATGTGACCATATTATATTCTATTAAATTTGTGTATGGTGTCCTAGATACAAGGCGTGGCTCATTATATAAGCTTGTCTTACCTCGTTTTCCCCTATGTGAAGATTTGTGCATGTATTTACAGAAAAGATTTTGGATGAGATAGACTTCCATTACTTCTTAGCTACCTACGTTAGCCTTGTATCTCAACTACAGAGCTACACACAAACTTTAGACACCATGCATGTCTTGGCTGATTAAGTACATTACTGTTAAGGGGGAAAAATTGTAAAGATTTGATTTTTGGCTGAACTGTTAATAGAACTTTAATAGAACATTAATAGTAATAGTAAAAAACATTAATAGTAATAATAAATCAGCAATTTCGTTTTAAGACCATTGACATTTTACTTGCATGTTAAAGTACTGAATACATTTTCAGTGGGTTAAACTATATTAAGAATCATGCCTTAAATATCCTCAGATGTCAATCAAGACACTTATTTGGCCTTTTCCAGCATGTCTTTTCTCTTTATGTCCTACATATACACTCATACATGTGTTCTATGATGATGCGAATCAAAGTGACTCTCAGTATTCCTGATCGTTGCTGCCACTAGGCCCCGTATTAGACTACACACTTGAATTGGCACTGCCAGCGCAGAAACATGAATGCCCGAAGAAAATCAGTACACCCCGCGTCTTTAGACGTTACCTAACCAAGAGCTGCCAGAAGCCATTCGAAAGCCAAATACGTCAGCTGCCGTGTTACCCTGCATTCAGCGACGCCATATTAGCAGCCAGTCTCACTGAGTCGCAGCTGCACAACTGCATGTTATTCCAACTGTCTCGCAGCCGGCGCGTGCTGGTCTGTACAGCCTGTCCACTCTCTGTTCGGCAGTTAGTGTTCGGCTGCAGCCTTACTGACAGCTCTGACAGCTCCATAAAGACGCTGCTGTAATAACTACTCTGAAATAAGTACATTTTGCTCAAAACAGCAAGTTCGGTGACAGTTTAATAGACAAGGCCTACTCCACCACTCGACACGCTACTCATAAGGGATTCTATTGCGTCGCTGGTCAAACAGATGCATTGAAGTTGTGAGCTATTATAGAGCCTGAGCAGCCAGCGCATTAGAAATCGTGCCATAACACATCACTTTCCATCTCTTTTGTTTTAACGTTTCTTGCCAACGACATGGCAGATGGTGAGTTATTTGGTCATTCATATTTTTCCGTAGTTCCTTTTGTGGTGTTTTTCTTTATTTCTCATTTCCATCTGCACAATATATACGGCATGCTTTCAACAGCCAGCGTAATATACAACATCATTCAGTCATTTGGAGAGAAAGGTTTATAAAACGAATTCCTTTAAATCCATTTAGGTTTTTAAACTCCTGACCCGCACAGTGTGTCTGATCCCTAAAATCAGACCTCTGGAGATCCGAGTCCTTCACGTTTTCGGCACAGTGTTCAATATTTAAGATTTTGTATTAGTAACCAGAAGGTTGTGAGTTCAAATCCCAGCACTACCAGAAAGCCACTGCTGGTGCTTTTGTGTAAAAATTAAGAAAACCCTTCTATGAGCAGGTGTGTCCAAACTTTTGACCAACAATGTGTGTGTGTGTGTAATATATATATATAATTCACGTGAATGGTAAAGGGAATGCAAAAAGAGAATTCGCCTCTGATAGCGGTGAACTTTAACCCTGCGAATTTGCAAAAGCTCGAGCCAGTTGAAAACAAGAGGATGGACTCTTCTTTCTGAAAAAACCCCAAAAACAAAACAAAAATGGAGAAAATTATCATTATTATTTAGCGCTCACACCAGACTTTTCCCGCTTAGCTATTTTCCGATAGCTAGCTTTTTTTCCTATATTGTAATTTGTCGCTCATTTGTTTAAAAAAAAAAAAAAACTAACTAGCTAACTAGCATTAACTGTGCACGAACCACTACATTCCCTCCAAAATCACATCGCACCAAGACCACCTATAACCGGCTGATTTTTCGCTTCACCATGCCGAAGAAAATAGCGAAAATCCAGTGTGACTGCTGCTTTCGCTTTGGAAGCCACAATTATAGATATGTAAACTATTTTATGTACAATCATGCAGTCAGATTCCTCATTTAATCCCACAGTTTTCTAAGGATTTATCCTTCATTTTCCAAAATAGTTGCGGTTCTGGGTCCGATGTAAACAAGGCAAATGTAAGCAAACCCTTTTAAGCTTTTAAACGCTTCTTCATGTTACAACAATCCCTTTTCATTCAACCCTTGATAAAATGCAGAGATGGGCCCTGTCTCTCCGCTATTCTGAAATTCCTGATTGTAGTTTTGACTGATACAGTCGGTGTGTGGTATCGTTTGGGAGCGTCTCGGCAGCGGTTCAGTCTGTCTTCTCCTCGAGCTGATCCTGGCAGTGAGGATGAAAGGAAATGAAAGGAAGCTCGAGTGAAGAAGAGGAACTATTCATCAGCAAAAAAAAAATTTTTAACTAGACAATTTTTCAAACAAGGGAAAGTTTTAGGGAACATTTTTAATAAACCCCCTTTATTTCTCTCTTTAAACTTTCTCTCTTTCTCTGCAGAGGCTAATCTGCTAAAACCAGACACACTTTCAGGAAAAAAAGGTACTGTACAGATACATTTTAGTTCCCAAACAGCACTCTTTGAAAAAGGGGTTTCCCAGAGGTTCTTTTGATAGTTAAGGATTCTAAGCTTTCTAAAGGGGTTCTATTTGGAACCCACTCTGAAAGGGAAACACTCTGTTGTGGGGCTCTACATAGAACCTTGAAGGTTTTTCCGAGAAGGACAGACTAGAATTTTTTTTAAGGTTCTAGATTGAATCTTAATTTCAGAAACAAAGTAAATGTACCCTCAAAGGTACAACATTGGTCCTTTTAGATTTAATTATATACCTTTTATGAGTTTTCATAGTACACTACATTCACTTTTCTAGGTTAAAGATACACACTAATGGTGTAAAATATGTACACACGTATTAAATCTATTAAATCTAGTTTTTTGGTTTGTCCCTCTGGGGGAATCCTTATAGGTTCTATGTAGAACCCTACAACGAGTGTTACCCTAGAGAGGGTTCCAAGTAGAGCCCCTTTAGGAAACAAAACTCTTTTTTTTTTTTTTTTTTTTTTTAAGGGTTCTTTGGATGGTTAAGGGTTCTTCCTCAGCACATAGTTTGGTGTCACTCCGTGCTGAAGACAAAATTGTATGTCAAAAGTAATTAGGATGATAAAAAAGTTCCAATATGTGTGCAGCTTGGATTGAATTCTGCCTCACGTGTAAAATGCTTCGGCTAAAGCCAAATGAATAAATTCTAACCATGTCTTTTCCAAAATGATGTTGAAGGAAAACATGAGAAGGAAGCATTGTCTTTACAGTCTAGCAAAAGGGAAAACATTCTCTAGCTGAAATCTTGTTGCTTCTACACCACCACTGAGGACGGATATGTGGAACCAAAACACTGCACACTCGTCTGCGGCCGCAGAGTTTGTCATGGGAATTGGTGTTTTATAATCTGCCTTATTGCCATGTCTGAGATCTGTGAAGCTTTTCAGTCGTCCAGGTCTAACAGTAGAACATCAGAACGACTTAAAAATTATATAATCCAGTCAGTCTAGTCAATTTAATTTACTACTACTAGACTATCATTTTGCTCCAAAGTGCTAAAGGAGTTATGAGAAATCCTGCGAGTGCACACACACACACTTCCTTCGCTTTGGACTTGTACATTGCAGTTATTAAAATGTCAGCATCTCCAGCCTCGGCACAGTTACCCCATAATGGCCCATAAAACTCATGCCCGAATCAAAGCAGGCCTTCTTTCAATGTTCTCCATCCATGAGCTTGGTAAAGTACTGTATAGTGTGTGTGTGTGTGTGTGTGTGTGGGTGAATACTTAACTAACCATCCAAATGTTTAAGGCTAAGAAAATCTGCCTGTCACACACCATATATAGCTTTTTGATGTGTTTCCTTAAAACTGGAGATCTCATTCCCACAGAAGCTTTCCCACAATTCTCTGGCTCAACCCGTCATGACGAGTCATCAAGAGAAAACACAATGTCATCTGTATCGTATGTTTCTTTTTTTAGCCCTAGTATGCATTTACACAGAGTACGCATCCTGAATGTATTATGTAGTATGTGTTATATATGTAGTATGTATGCTAGAATTTCATGTAGTGCACAGTCATGTGCAGTATATATTCTGGATTTAGATGTATTAGGCGTTTATTTGTAACATGAGTCCTGGATTTAGATTTAGTATGTATTTATATGTAGTATATATATCTTGGATTTAGATGTAGCATGTATTTACAAGTAGTATGTATACTGGATTTGAATGTAGTATGTATATATACAGTACCTACTCCTACTACCTGTAAATGCATACTGCATCCTGATCCAGGATACATACTCTATATAAGACATACTACATCCAAATCCAGGATACATACTGCTTCTAAATGCATACTGCATCTGAATCCAGGCTACATAATACATATAAATGCATACTGCATCTGAATCCAGGATACATACTACACATAAGTGTGTACTACATCAAATTCTAGGATTTATGCTACATATAACTATGAACTAAATCCAGGATACATGTTAGATATAATTGCCTACTACATCTAAATTCAGAATGCATACAACTTCTAAATGCATACTATATCTAAATCCAGGACACATTACATAGAAATGCATACTACATCTAAATCCAGGACATGTTGTATATAAATCTACATCCAGGATACATACTACATATAAATACATCTAAATCCAGGACACATACTACCTATAAATGCATATTACATCTGTATCCAGGACACGTACTACATATCAAATTCATACTATCCAGAATACATACTGTATATATTGCATACTGGATTATAGATATAGATGCAGTATGCATTTATATGTAGTATGTCTCTTGAATTTAAATGTAGAATGGATTTTTTTATATAGGATGCATCCTGGACTTTGATGTAGTATGTATCCTGATGTGGCATACATTTACTGTATTTGTAGCATGTATCTTGGATTTAGATGTAGTATTCATTTCAAAGTAATATCCATTCTTGATTTAGATGCAATGTCTCTAAATGTAGCACGTATCCTAGATTTACATGCGCGTATGCATTTACATGTGGTATGTATATGTAGCATGTAACCTGCTTTTAGATGTAGTGTGCATGTATGTAGGATGTATCCTGAATTTTTCTATTTAGTATGTATTTTTACATGTAGGCCTTTTTTTTTTGCATGTTTCTGCATGTTTTTGGTTGCGTAAAATACGTGGTACGTGTGTGTATATGTGTGTGTCTGAATACTTAAGTACTTAAGGCATCAGAAGGTTTAGCAAAAGGTAAATCTGCCTGTCACACCATATACAGCTTTGGGTGTGTTTCTTTAAAGCAGAATTCCCTTAGAAACTTCCATCAAATCATTCTGTCAGTCACAACATCAAGAGAAAACACAACATCATCTCTGTGTGGGTGTGTGCATGTGTGGACGTTTCCATTTCTATTGCCTCTTTGGCATCTATCTCTTCATCTTCTCCGCCGTTCCCACTTTTCCTGCCTGTGTGTTCCAGCTGCACGGCCCTCAGAGGAGCGCGGCAAATACTTTCCATACCTCACCGTGCAGAGAGAGACAGAGAGAGGGAGAGAGAGATGTGTTCAGAACATCTGGTTTAAGCATGTTGAGGGACATTAGTGAAATGGACGGATGTTTCTTTAGGGAGCACAGGCCAGGCGATCATTCAGCTGGACGTTTAAGATCGACCTCTGACCCGGAGTTCAGTCACATTTATTTGCCTTTTCAATAATACGGACCTGTCACTGATCATGTTTGAAGACAACCAGAACTCAAAATTGTTCCTGGTCATATTGTGCGCAATATATCAGTATCAATCATTTAAATCGTTTCTTTATTTTTTTGATAATTTTTCATCAAAACTCAACAACGAAAAATGCTAAGCTGTTTCTCATCACGTTACAGAAGAAAAGCAAGTTATGGTTTCCGTCGCACATTGCCTTCAATAAGCCAAAAATATAAATGACAATTGTATCAATTATACCATATTTTCCAGTCTATTTATTATAGTGTAAAGCAATACATGTGTTGTTCAAAATTGTAATAGCTGTTATATGCTCATTTGTTAGTGTTTTTTACGGTAGGCTACCTATTTGCTAATGTTTTCATGGTAGCCATGCTACTCCAGCATTTGCTATAGTTTTCCACCGACACATGAAGTGAAATCATGCACTTCGATATTTATTACACATGTAAACTTAAAGAGCCGAGAAGAAATCACCAAATTGTAGCCAAACTGAAACCTCCCTCCTTAGCGTGGCGACACGCAGCTATGAGATAAGCTAGTTCTGAGATGAGCTAGCAATGCTAACTGAGCGAGCTGAGCACTTTAGCTGTGGAAAACTAAAGAATATGTCATATAGATGTATGTTACTGACTTCATATGTCTGTATCTTAAATGGACTAGTTTGGGGAGTTTAGCTAGCTAAACTGTTGACTTGGCTCTAACTTGACTGCTCTAGCTAAACTGTTGACATAGGCGTGCTAGCGAAAATGAGCCGGAAATGGAGGAGTGACTGGGCAAACAGAAGCTACTTATAAACTGAATTACAAGGCTTCAGCATTAAACATTGCTATATAATAACTTCTTCATAAGGATGGACTTCAAGACGGATATATTTTCCAGGTCTGACAGAAGGATTAAGATCAGGAGCGTAGCGAAGGCTTCAGCTCAGGAAACAATACACTGCTGAACTACGGCAATGCAACCAGGACAAAAACCAAAAACAGACTACCCTAACAGGGCTCTGAGGTGCCGTTTTAGAGGTTACAGACAGTACAAACATTATGTAATGCAAAAGAAAAATGGCTGATACAATAATGGGGCATGTACAACAAAGTGAAGTAGCGGAGTACGACTAAATGCTACGTTCAAATGAGGTTGTGTTTATTGTGTTTACGAGAAGAGTTCATATGAATGATATTCACCACTTTTGTAAGATGACTTTTTTTCTTTTTTTTTATAGTTCAGAGTTCATGAATTGTGACGCAATGTTGATGTTTCCTAATATGGCGTAACCCAAAAAGTTTGGTTTGCGTTTGATGCTAAGTGTAATTAGAGTGTAAAAGTCTTTTCTTAGCAATTTACTAACACATCTGAGGAAAATGCCTTTGTAAACAACATTTTGTATACAAAATCTTAACGGCTATGTGCTTAATGCTTAATGGCTAGCTAGCCAGTTTGTGCTTGGTGCCCATATTTCCTCTTGGCCGAGCAACCGTGCTCTCACGACTTTATGGAATGGAATGGAATGCTCCTTTATTGTCACATATACAAGTACAGTACAGTGAAATTGATTCTTCATATCCCAGCATGTTGGTAAGCT
>JAOUQW010000033.1:1728209-1747434 GCA_028565825.1 Olivaichthys viedmensis
GTAGAATAAGTCTGTAATGTAATGAAACGTGGAGAAGGTGAAAGGGGTGTGCAGACTTTCCGGCTTGACTGTATGTTAAATAAATGTTTACATCGCTAGTTCTGTCTGACCCTAATGTCATTTGGTTAGTGTCTTCTTTCATAAGTACAGATATGGGAGAGAGAGTGCCACAACTTGTACATGAGGGACATCTTGAAAGTGAAAATAAACATGATAAATAGGAAACTACTTTGAGTGTTCTCAATTTCATTGGCAGCTCGCCAGTTTGCTTCTGTGTAAAATATTGTTGTACCAGACCAACATGTGTGACAGGAGGAGAGGGGTGGGGGTGTATTTTTCTGAAGATGGGTTTTCCCTTAAAAATAGCAAGATCTTTTTCAGAAAGGAAATCTGAAGCAAAACACATTTTAGGAATATTAATAATGTTGACGTTTTCTCTTTTAATAAGAAATTCTGATGGGTACAGAGTTACAAATCTATGATCAGGTCACGGAGTGTCAGCTTGTCCTTGCCTGTCTGCTGCTTATCAGCTGCTTGTTGTTCCAAAACATTTTACAAGGGGTTATATACCTTACATGACGTAATTCCAGACATTAAATCATTTAGACACCTAGCTTTCTTTGGCATCAGAGTCTGTTCTATCAACAACATTGCCTAGTTTTATCAACTGTTTTGCAAAATGTACTCTCACTGACAACAAGAAAATTTAGACAAGTGAAAAGCAGACAATCGCTATCTCCCAATAGCTGGCCTTTACCAAAACATTCTAGCCTTATGGCCTCGGTCTCTTAGAGATGCAAAGCAACCACATACTTTAGTGGTACATTCCAGGGTCACGTTCACATGCAGCTTTTCCAGAATTAGTCTTGATTCAGACTCGTAATACATGAAACGGATATCATTTCAATTACTCTCAATGTTTTACTTGCCTGTGAGACCCAGGTGGTTTTTACTGTAATTTGCTTGGAGCTTGTGCCAAATCACACATTCTGAAGTGGGATTGAGAACTTTGCCAAGCCATCACCCTCGTTTCCCTTTCACATTTAAAACGGTAGGAATGTGGGACTGAAATGAATGAATGAAAGTGAGTTTGAAATGAAACGACACCTTGCGCTCAAATTCTGATTTTATATTGATTGGTATTTGGATCAAACTTGTTAGCACGTTCTTGAGATGCACAGATTCTGCATTTACGTAAGGTTAGCAAAGTTAGCCAGGTTGGCTGTTTTTACGACTGTAATTGTTAAACTGGCTGCTAAATGGACCTAGCCAAACAGTGTCTGATGAGCTCAAACAGAAAATCACCTCTTTAATGCACCAAGGTCTCCATGTAACCAAGTCTTGTGCTCCTAACATCTGCAAGAGTCCACTGCACTCTAACAAGCCTTTCTGTTTTTCACCCTGTAGGAAATGGAGATTGCAAGCAACTGTAACCACGTAAGTATAATTTTTTTTTTTCATTGTTTTCTTATCTGTCATGTGTTCCAGGTGCATGCTGAACTGAACTTGGATGTTAGAGACATATTTAGCGTGTGTTGGGGTTATCCAAGGGCTCAGTGTAAGCGTTCTGATTTTTGGAGCGGTTTTTGCTTCACATACTCAGACGTTTGATATGGGACTGTATGCCAGTAGCCGGTATGCATGCTGCCGGAGTTGAATTCTACTGGTATGAATAAGCTGTTTGTTTATATCTTAAAATCACATTATCTTTTTAGCTGCTGTGGAACTACAAGCTGAATCTGACAACAGACCCGAAGTTTGAGTCCGTGGCCGTGGAAGTGTGCAAGAGCACCATTAGTGATGCAAGTACCCTTTTGTCAGCTCCCTCCAGCTCAGTGTGCCTTTAAGCTTGGAATAAGAAAGCAAAGTGAATTGATTGATTTTTTTTTTTTTTTTTTTTGGTTTAAATTATCTATGTCCTTTTGAATAATATAATCAAGTTCAAGTTTTTTGTGGTTACAGGTTAAGGAGTGTGCAGCAGAGGAGCGGGGGAAGGGCTACCTGGTGTCGTGTTTGGTCGATCACCGTACCAACATCACTGAATACCAGTGCAATCAGTACATCACGAAGATGGCTACCATCATCTTCAGCGACTATCGCCTCATCTGTGGCTTTATGGACAAGTGCCGGGGTGGAGCAAGCGTGACAAGTCCACGTATGACCCGACCGACGATATCGAAGCCTACGCGCTGAACGCCAGCGGTGTGGTGAATATCATCGTGTTCCCCCAACATGAAGCGACATTTCTCACATTGTCTAGGAAGCTAAAAGGCATATTTTTTTAGTATTTTGTGACCCAAAGGAACAATCTGATATTTCAGCTGGCACTTCTATTAAAAAGTGTGTTAAAGGTAATCAATTACTGGGGCAATAAAGATGATCAGACTGAAATTTGGACTGGAATGAGGCAAGTCACCGCAGTTTGTCACTGAATATTGTT
The DNA here is from genome assembly GCA_028565825.1 of Olivaichthys viedmensis. Lineage (NCBI taxonomy): Eukaryota > Metazoa > Chordata > Actinopteri > Siluriformes > Diplomystidae > Olivaichthys > Olivaichthys viedmensis. The sequence continues at coordinate 1,730,650 of JAOUQW010000033.1, forward strand.
GCAAGTAACAGTTTTTTAACCCTTATATTTACAAGAAACATTTTTTTTTTAAGGTTACCTAAACATAATATCTGTAGAATAAATATTATTAGAGAATTTAAGCCAAACATATGTGGAAAAGTGTCATGATGAAAAAAAACCCAAACAAATTTAGTATTGTTCCTCTTTTAGTAAAAAAAAAAATGGCCAAAATTGGTCACACCAGGCCAAAGCAAATGGGTTAATTTGATCCGAATACAACATGGGTTTTCTGGCACTGTGGGACTTCTAACACTGGATTAAAGTACCACATATCCAGTGTATCTAGTACCTTAGACTTTGCTTGTTTTCTAACTGCAGTTAAAATGAATAGAGTATACATATTGTACATTAAAGGTGCAGTTTGAATTGTTTACAATCATATAATCTCAAAGGTACCTTAGAAAAACTGGGATTTGCAATATTGCCATGCAATGGATCTGCCGATTTTTATTTATTTATTTCAGACTTCTGTTTACATTTTTCTGTCCCTGAAATTTAGCTCCGTCCCCAGACAGAACTGTTCAGCTCTGTCCTTTTTCTTTAAAAGGCAACTCACAAGGCATACATAGTTTCGGCAGGGGGATGGGGTTGGTTGGAGGCATTTCAATTGCAATTCACCTCACGGACAGCCGACGGCTCTAAACAGTACAAACTGCTCGTTTTAAACATTGTTGTTTTCTGTGTTCTGCTCCTTCCGGCTGTGTAGGTTTATAGAATATGGAGAATATAAGGAGAACCAGTACGGCACCAGTATAGAGGCCATTCGCTCTGTCCAAGCCAAGAACAAGATGTGTCTGGTGGACCTGCAACCTGAGGTACGGCGGTCGTCTAATGCTGATCTGGAATCAGATTTTTGTTTCCTGTTTCTAACCATGACTCTTAAAGGAAAATCCAGAATACTGATCTCAATACAATACTGTCTTGTTGATGTGACTCTGTGAAATAAGGCTTTTTTAAGCCACTTCTAAGAAAAACTGGTAAATGATGGCTTGGTGGTGGTGCGAATACAGCAGACCAATCATCTTCCCAGACGAGCCGTATTTATAGACAAAACTACAGAATCCACAGAGCTTGTGTGGGAAACAAAATCACAATTTCAGAGTATTCACAATTGGCAAACCACCATCTTCTGACTTATCTGTAATCAACGGATAGGAAAGCAATCAGACAACAGAGAAAATCACAATAATCCAAGAAACATAATGTGTAGAAATAGAGTCTCCACTTAAACAAGAAAAACATCAGTCTTTTTCTTTAAAAAAAATTTCTCCAAATATTTACCAGGAAATCATCCACCACAATTTAGGCAATTTTGACACGTTATGAACTTTTAATTTGTCAGCAAAACTAGACTGAAATAAATCCATATGCAGTATTGTGAAACAAACAAAACAATAACCTCAATTGGGTATTACAGACATGAAATCAAAACTTTTTTTTACCTTATTAGTTGATAGCCCCGGTCATATTGTGCACAATTCATCAGTATTGATCACTTAAAAGGACAAAATTCCTGTTTTCTGTGACCTTCCATCGAAATGCAATGACTTTCCCCACCTCTTTTTTTTCTTCGTCTTCTGTTTTTGGCACCATGCACGCACAGGCAGGAAAAAATAATATTAACCAATGATATGTCACTTTTCACCTCCTGCTGAGCCTGTTTCAATTGCAAATAAGTTACGTTATGGACAAAAAATGTGTCATGATTTTTATTTCACATTGTATAAGCATGCTAATTTAGCCCAGCGTTAGCAAACTAGATAAACCGTTTACAAACACTGCTAGCTAAAAAACAAAACAAAAAAAAAAACACATTTTTTAAATGAATTTGTGCAAGAATGAACACCTGACAAATTTAAACTCAATAGTGATTCATAATATCCAATACGAGGCTACCAAAATACTCCTGCTAATATTACACCTGTTAGGACTAATTATAATAGCTAATCAATGACATTTACACAAATATCAGACATGGAGTCCCCACTCCACATTTAAATTCACAGCTTGGATCTACAGTTGAGTGCAAAAGTTTGCACCCCCCAAACTTTTTTGTAATTTTTATTTTTTTACAGTTGTCCTATTGAAGCTCTGTTACCACATACAGCCTAAATATTACAGCAATTAAGTCTCAGTCAGCAGTTGTCGTTTTTAGCAAGCTCAAAAGTTTGCATCCCCTTTAACATGCTCTTTAATTTAGTTGGTTTGAAGGTGCCTCATTAAGGTGTCTAATTATAGTTAAAAAATGCTCAATTCTTAAGCAGTTTGTTGTGAGCAGTCAAGTTGTAAAGTCAATGGGAATCAGGAAGACTGCCATCACAAGACCTAAAACAGAAAATATTGAATCATAAATTATGGCAGAAGGATAAAAAGATATCAATGTCTAGGGAGACCATTACCAACAGTGAAAACCATCATTCAAAAATGGAAGAAGCATGGACACAAAGACATGACCAAGAAATGGAAGAAAGAAAAACATAAAAAAATACCAGAGAGATTCACAAAAATCCAAAACAAACAGCAGGAGACCCGAAAAAGTCCTTAGAGGCATAAATGTGGACTAAAAGTCACACATTCAGAAATATAATTTTGATTGTTTCACTGTTAATATCTTAACAAACACATTTTGACCTTTCATGCTACTTGCGTTAATGAAAGAACACGTACAATCTAAATGTCTTCTTGGTTTCATCATTTCGAAGTATGGGTATGCAAACTTTTGCACTCCACTGTACTCAACATGATGATTGCTTTTTGATGTCCTAAGCCTGCAATGCATTGTGCTGAACTTCTTACCAATCGTGCTCTCATGCCGTTATCGTCATGTATATGTCTAAAACAATTAGTTTCCTTTAGATCTTGGACAAACTTTTTATGATTGGCTTTTCTCATGGATCATTAATCTGCAGGATTGGAGTGTCTCTGCTTTAATTCTGATTTTGCACTCAAGGTGTTGCTTGCGACTTTCACCATTGCCATATGCATTAAGGTTTTTGTAAATGTCTGATGTTAAAGCTGCTATATAAATCAAATTGACTTTATTTCAACTCTTTTTTGTTGTTGTTGTTGTTGTTGCTTCTTTGGCTGGTGTAGGCATTACACACCCTGCGGACTGCGGAGTTCAAGCCTTACGTCATCTTTGTGAAACCGCGGATCCCTGAGGGTCGCAGACGTCGCAGTGCGTCCTCACCTGCAGCAGGCGAGCACGGGAGGCTTACAGTAAGTCTTTGAGTTTTCAGCCTCGCTGCTTCCTTCAGCTATTTCTTTCCTTCACTATGTTTATTCTTCCATCCACTCCTTCAGTTCAGTACTCGTATTGTCTCCTAGCAGCCAGGTGTAAAAAAACCCATCAAGGATACACACAGCACACATTACACACGCCAATTTGAATTTCAATTCAGTTCAAATTTAAAGCAAGTGCTACAGTTAGAGTTGACTGTATATGCTCGGCTCAGTTTTTTAATGAACATGAACAACTAATTTTTGAAAATCAAACTTTAGGGCATAATGAAGAAGACAAATAAATTGAATTTATAGCAACAAGACATTGGGTGTGTTAGGTTTCACAGATGTTCCTTCATTATCACAAGTAACAAAAATAGTCAAATAATGTATGTTAAGATATTAATAGTGGAAAAAATCTAAATATCTGTTCAAAAGTTTGCATTTCCCTTTCTGAATGGGATATAAATATTCTCTAATAACTTGCATGTCCACCCTTTGCCTTTATCACTGCCTCCAACTTCTTTCATATTCTCTTGGATCCTCTAAGTCGTAATATTCGGCTGACCCGGAGCCCTCCCCCTAGAACATTCCTCCAGACAAGTCTGCTATAACTCTGCCGGCTTGCTTGGCAAATCATTGCCCATGCTTCTTGACATATCTGTTATAACTCAGCCCTCTTCAAATCCGGTTCTGGAGACTGAGAGGGTCATGACAAAACCTCTTTTCGAAATATTTTTCCTGTTGATTTAGCTCTATGTTGTGGATTGTTGTCTCGTTGCAGGATACATCCATGGTTCATCTTTAACTTCTTGGAATTCTATTTTCTTGTTGATAAATTGTAAAATAAAGGTGCATTGTCCTTTTCCCTATAAAAATCATGAGGGATGCAAACTTTTGCACTCAACTGGATATTACAGAGATTATGTTTAAGTCTTACTGATCTGAGAGTAACGAAGTGAAATAAAAGTGATACAAATGAAAATCTGAAAGGAAAAGTGATTTTAGTCACTGTCCCATTCCCTCCATGTCTTATTTACACTCCCATCTGTCTACACACAGCAAGCATGAGATGGAGTTTTGTGTGTCTGTTTCCATAAATATTGTTTATATTGCCAATACTTGAGATTAAGGTAATATATATTGGATATACTGGACTTGCATTGATATATGTAGTGAACATAATATAATGTTAATCTCTCTCTCTCGCGCTTAGGAAGAGGATCTGCAGGAGATGCGTCAGTCGGCGCAGCAGATCGAGCAGCAGTACGGCCACCTGGTGGATCGGGTCTTGATTAAGGAGGACTCTGCGAGTGCCTGTGCAGAACTGCGTGTCATCCTCGAGCGCCTGGAGAGGGAGGCCTTCTGGGTGCCAGTCAACTGGGTCAGGAACTGAAAACCTTCCATTATCCCAAACCGGGACAAAATGACCCCCTTTGTAGGGTCAGTATGGTGGAGAGGGGACTTCTGTCCCTCACTGCAGGGACTGACGCCCAGGACTGCAGAGCCCTAGCTGAGATCTGTCTGTGGCCGACGGGTTCAGAAAACAAATGGACAAGTTTTCAGAAACTCCAGAACTCAGTGGGGACTCGTTGTCCTGATCGAGAGTATTCAACAAGGAGAAGGGGATTAAAGGGATGTACACAGATATGCATCTACACTATGGACATCGACCTATACAGTGCATATGCACCATGGCTGCTTCTTTTTGAATTCTGTAAGTAGATCTGATAGTTTATTTAAATTATGTAAATTATTTTGGATGACTAGTATTTATTCACTGCTTTGTTTTAACCAGTTTGGGAGTTTATTTAAAGAATCATGCACTGTGTAAAAGAAAAAAGAAAAGAATACTACATACTGCACACTTATTATTCCCAATGGTTGATCATATTATTATCCTGGATTATTTAGCACTGCATTCATAGCGACTGCCGAACCTTTTAGACTTACAGCTAATCACTCCTGCAACTTCCAAACTTTGAACTTTGGACACAAGATTTGAAAAAAGAAAAAGAAAAAAAAGTCGGCATTGCTTTTTGTCCATCTTGGAGCAATTTTGATGAAACGCATTTAATATGCCTTTTAATGTTGTGATAAGTGTAATATACATTTTAATATGTTATGACATTACATTACAGAAGAGTGCAAAAGTTTGCACACCCCTATAAATTGATCAAATGAAGACACATTTATTTTAAGACATTTGGTGTAACAAAAATGGTCAAATTGTGTATGTTAAGGTATTAATCATGAAAAAAAAAAACCTGAATGTGATAGAAATATTCTCTAATAGCTTGAATGCCCACCCCTTTCCTTTATAACTGTCTCCAACCTTTTATGCCCCCTTACTTTTTTCACCCAGAAACCTTGGGGGATGCAAACCTTTGCACTCAGCTATATGTTGTAAAGTACTTCACCTGCATCAGCCGTGTACTTAAAGTTGACCAACTGTGTGGGAAGCTACGCCCCACTAGAATTATAGGATTGAATAATGTTGAATAATGTCCACGTAATTTTCATCTATTAGGCATCTGTTTCTTTCAGCATATTAAAAACGTATTGTTGAACCCTGGATGTGAAGTGGCTAAAGACTTTCCTCATTATTTGTTTTGAGCAGAAGGATTTTGGCTTCTTGGAGTAAAACGCCGACAGAAACATTCATCTGGAGTGTCTGAGTTGGGTCTGGATGATTCCAGCACACAATAAAACATTTAGAGCTTGATTTGAGGGCTCATGATCCCTGTAAACATACAAGCTCTGTGGTATTAAAGTCGGCTAGCAGTTAGAAATGGCTCTTAGAAATGCATGCCTGAATAATCTAACAGTTCAACAATTCTATACAAGCAAGAGCCTCTGGTGCCAATGGCTTAAAGAGCATTTCAACGAATGTGTAAATTTAATTTACACAAATATTCTTACCTCGATTGTAGCTGATCTTCCAAGACAGGGTGCACGACTGCTGGTTTGATGGCTTACTCGTAAGCCTCATAGCTCCAGTGTAAAAACAAACCATATATGAACACATCACTACATAGTGGAATAATTGTGTAAATTAGATTTTTACATTCCCAAACTAAATCCTGTCTTATTGAAACCAAATGACCGTTTTAATGATTTTAAGAGATGCATAAACCTGCTCTGCTATTGTACAAGTTTGGTTATGTAAATATGCAGTAACAACAATTTTTCAGGGTCACTACATCTGTCATTCCTGGTGTAATTAAGACAGCGCTGTATGTGTAGGCTGAAAACTTCATGATACCTTTTGGATGTGTTAATTTATCTAATCTGACTGCCACCTTCATGCGAAGCTTCTTTCATCTACAAATACACCAGTCTTCATATCCGGTAGCTGTATTTGCAAATCTAAATGCAAATTAAAAACTGTACTGGTAGACCAATTTTATAAATATTTCAAGCAAGATTTTCTTGTCGAAAGCTTTCCCTGCTATGCGTTCAACACCCAGAACATGAAAAACATTACTGCACAGTGTTAGCTGTCATGACATCAAATAAAATATAATTCCACTGATCATGTGGATAATGTTAGAACCAAGGAAGTATGAAATCCTGCCTTATAATTCTGCAACTATTTGAGTCACTATAAGAAGAATAACTGGCCTGTATTTTACTTTTTTGTGTGTTTTGCTTAATTCAAATTCTCCAAATGTTGCTCCAAATTTGTCCATGTGCTGCACTGACCTGGCATTGAAGTCTAACAAATAACAGAGCAGGTCAAAATGCTGTACAAATAATATATATAAAAGTATATTGTCAGGGCGCTGGGGGGGTTGGGGATGCAAGCGCGGGCAATGGGCGAGGAGACAGGCGTCAGACAAGGTTAAGGGATTGGGCAAGCTCGTGGTTGGTGGACAGGCAGAAGGTCGGGCGAGGCGCATACAGGGTTTCGGGGGCAAAGGCAGGGTCGGAAATCCAGGGTTCGGAAGCAGGGTCGGTGTAGGGAAGGCAGTCCAGAAAACTATTCGATTTGCATCGAATCAATACTGAGCACTGAGGCTAGGTTTGCTGAGGCATATGTAGAGGGAACTGGATTGCTCTCAGGTGTGTATGAGTGTGTGAGATTGGGAGCAGGTGCGGCTGGTTAGAAGTGTGGCGAACTTGAACGAGGAAGTGTCTCGTCTGTGCTGCGAGGGGGATTCTGGGAACTGTGGTCCTGTACTGCTGGTGTGTGTGGCATATATATGCTAAACTTTGTTATCCTTATGCTCACAAGAGTATACGGCCCTTCTGGTAAGTGACCCTCAGTGCCTTCTGATTGTAGGCGCTCAATGAAAAATAAAAGATTCAGAGTTTAAACAGAACAAGAGTAGGCAGTACTCTTTATGCAATGCAAAGAGCATGTAAGCTTTTGCACCAATCCTCATTAAAATTCAATCATTAAAATGCTGCAGAACCTCATTAAAATAAAATCATTAAAATACTGAGGAACCTCTGTATGGTAGGCACAGTTGTATTATATTTAGATATCTGTCTTTAAAGTTGTCCTTTTCTGACATAAAATACAATGGACAAATATTTTTTCCCATCGTCAATTCTTTTAATTCTCCGAGTACCAACAGTGGCACAGATATGAACCTTATTTTCTGTTCTAATTGCTTCAGCGTCATGGAGAACTTCTATTATTTATTTTATTCTGGGGCATTAAAAAAATCTCAATCTTGGTAATTAGTCATGAAATATTGAGTTGCAGAGAGGGTCACAAACAAAGATGAAGCAGGATGCACTGAATCCTCCCAGACTGTGAGCCATATATGTACAGACCTGAGCTATGGATGAAGATGTGGTTATGAATAAGTGTAAATCCTTCTCAGTTTTCTGTGATTGTCCTCCATATCTGTGGTCAACTGATCACAAGAAATGCTTATGTTTGTCATTTTTATTTTTTTTCCCCCTCCTAGTGCTGTCATTGACTGTGGCCTGTACCTGTTGTGCAATTTAATTGTGTATGTTTTTAGTCATAAAATTCACACGTTTGATGATACTGCAAAGCCTCTGACCCACCAGGAGTAAACAATTTAAAGGCTTAAGATTGACTCTTACCATTTCACAACACCATCTGTACTGACACTTGGTTCCTGTTGAGCTCCAGACCTGGGAATTTTCTCCAATTTTAAAAATGTGTAGAAATCCTGTAGTGTACACCTAGCTTCATTGTAATGACCTTAAACGCCCAGGACCCATCGATGGGTCTAGACTGTAAGGTGTTCACAGGACTGTTTTTTTAATACCACTCTCACCCTTTGCAGATATTTCTGTTTGTACCTGCCCATGATACTTTCTAATTCACTTAGTTGGTTCTATTTCCCCAAAACATAAACAAGTTATTTAGTAATTTGAACCACGGCGACTCCGAGCAGGATAAAGTGGTTACTGAAAATGAATGAATGAAGGAATGAATGAAGGAATGAGTAATCCGCAAACCTGAGGTACCTGATTTGTGTCCAGTTTAAAACTTTGCCACATTTGTTATAGCTTTAGATATTTCAGCTCCTTGCCATCTAAAACAACAACCACAAATTTACTGTCTTTTTTACTGCTGTCAATGGGAAATGGCGTCATAAAAATAACGCCATTACAATGAGCTTTTTAAAATGCCTAGAGGAAACAAGACAACATTTACAGCTAAGTATTCTGTTTGTTTAAAGTAACACTTTTGACAAAGTTTTACTGAACATTATTGGACATGTGATATCTCTCTTTGTCCCGCGAGCTTCATATCTGACTGCCTGCTTCCACCCACATGAGAGTAGAAATGTCCCGCTACCGCAACTTTTTTGTTGGGTTCCGCTGGATCCCTGTCTGAATGCACACCTCTAGTCCAGACATACATTCCTCACTCTTGTAACGACATACCCTTTCCTATTAGTTTCACTGTAGTTACTGAATAATATGCTTTAAGATTATTGACTGAATAATAAGATGTCACTTTGAGGTATTAAACCCTTTTGAGTTAGGCCAGTTGTGTTGGAAGTAGGAAAACCTTGAAACAGGCTAATTCTCTTATTTTTTGCTGTTATAGAAGCAAACAGGTAAATTAATGAAATGTTACACTATCTAGGTAATTGAGGAAGTGTGATGTACCTACAAGCTACAGATCTCAACCTACAGAAATTGCATTTCCTGTGCTATAGCACCAGATCCTCTTCCTGTCTGGGTTTTGAAGTTTAGATTATTGACTTAAATTGGAAAAATGTAAAGTTTTACATGTACTAATCAAATCATTACACTCTTATAAAAAGGGTTGCTCAAGGGTTCTCTGGATAGTTAATGGTTCTAGCTTTCTAAAGTGGTTCTACTTGGAACCTTTTGTTAAAGGGAAACACTGTTGTAGGGATCTACATAGCACCTTTAAGGGTCCCCCCAGAGAGACAACCCAAAGAAGGGTGCTAGATGGAACCTTATTTTCTAACAGTCTAGCATTAGGAAGCAGCCTTATATTACTGCAGCTTAATGGCAATGATTGTAGTTTTATTTTTCATCATCAGTATTCATATAGTTTATTTAATTTTTCATAATCAGATCTCACCGTGGTGCTGTGGCTCGCACATGGCCTGCATCTTTGTCTGTCTTCTTGGGTATGAAACTTCTCTTGAAATCACCTCTAGCAAACTGGAGTAGAATTAGCTTAGTTTATTCAGACCTAAGGCAATGTTTATAAGCTTCAATAACATGGCTTAAAGCTATATTCCACGGCAGATTCAGAATTTAATGTGTGATGTCTTACCATGGCAGAACACTGGAGGCCCTTTCTAGCTCTTATGTGGCAGAAAATTTAGATGTGATGAATTAATAGTGACATGACTCACGGCTATGAAAAGTAAATTCAGTTTAAAAAAAAAAAAAGTAAAAAAGAAACTTGCTGCAAAACACACCATAAGGAAAAAATAAGTATATTCATTGTCATAAAATACACATTATGCTACAGTACTGTTTAGTCTCTACAGGCTGATCTTTTCTTTAACAAAATATACTTATTTTTTAGTGAAATTATTTTGGCATATGCAATCCCACATACGTCAACTAAGATGTATTTTGGTCTACAGGCTTCTAAGTTTATCCAAAACCCATCCTATTTAATCATTTCATAACAATTTAGACATGTTGATAACTTTCCTGATCTCAAATACTGATTAATTAAGAGGTAAACTACTTAATTAAGATAATACTTTGTATTTTTTGTTAATAAAATATAATAATAATAGAATAGAATTTTATTTATAAGCGCCTTCCAGGGGACTCAAGGACACTGTACAGGTACATCACAGCACATAAAACGTGGGCAGTGGTGGCTCAGTGGTTAGGGCACTGGGCTATTGATCAGCAAGCTGCCCTTGAGCAAGGCCCTTAACCCTCCCTGCTCCAGGGGCGCTGTATCATAGCTAACCCTGCGCTCTGATCCCAGCTTACCAACATGCTGGGATATGTGAAGAATGAATTTCACTGTACTGTACTTGTATATGTGACAATAAAGTAGCATTCTATTCTAAGCGTCTTTGGTTGCACTGGGTTACATGTTCTGGGGGGCAGGGCATTCATGGGTGTTCTCTTGGTTACAAATTGGGCCATACATTATTGGGTTTGGAAGTGGTCATCTTTCATTCTTATTGTTTCATTTATTAGCCCACAATGTCTCCGGAAGGGTTAACAGTAAATTTTTGTGTCCTAAAACTGCTTCGTATGTGTTTGCCTGGTCTGCTTCAGCCTTTAGAGTCCAGTTTGGATATTTCCTCTGAAGCGCATAATGATGCCTTGATGGTCTGGCGTAAGACTTGTCCTCAAATTCCCATGTCCTTTAGTAGCCTAGAGGTAGAAGCTGCCACAAAACCTTGACATCCTTGCATTCCAACCTCTCTCCTCAGCCATTCCCTCTCGTTTGCATAATCAACTGCATTTACTCAAGGCACCAGGTCAGGTCTCTCTGTTGGCACAGCAAGGCATCTGCCCACATCCACTCGCATGTCACAGTTTTGAGCTGCCTCCAGTTGTCCAAACCTGGATGCTGGTGGGGGTTTACTCCCCATTCTTGACAAGCATCTTTGGTTGCATTGGGGGGCAGTCATGGTTGTTCTCTTCGTTTTAAGAGCTTCACCTTAAAGCTTCAGGTGTAGCCTCCCTCCAGAGAGGCTGCTTTTTTATTCATTGAGGATATGTCTGAAAGTAGCTGGTGATCAACATGGCACACATGATAAATCCACTGGTTGAGATTCATTGGTGAGGGAAGGATGTCATATGTTCCACTATATGTCCTTCCAGCTGAGCTTCCTTCTCATCGTGCTTTCCCAGTTTATTCACTGTCCCTGCTCGGCCTGTGAGACAGCCATGAAATTCAGACACGACCAGCTTCTGCTCCAAAAGGGTGGCCTTGTTCCAGCAGGGTCTGATTTTGCCAAGTGTTGAGCTCCTCCTTCGTGCTGTACCTGACCCATGGTTTCAGCATGTCAAAGGACAGCTTTGGCCTGCTGCACTGCACTCTGCGGCACCTCTTTCCACCCGGCAGCCACGAATGATGCCGCATACTTTCTCACTGCATCAAAATTGCTGTTATTATTATCATAAGAGTTTGCATCCTTTAATGTGCTAAAAGTAATGATTGATGTCGTACATGTTTATGCCTAGGTTCTAAAGAAATAAGAGGTGTAGTAGGTTGTGTATGTAATGTTGTTGTCATGATTCTCAGCTTACTCTGTTATAACTATTGACAGCCTGTCTGTAGCGCCCGTCTCCCCTTATTTGTCTTATAAAGAAAACATACAGCATGTCTGCTGCTCCAAACTACTCCATGATCACTCAAGGTTTCTCATCTTTTTCAGTTTACTAGAATAAGTGCATTACTATAAGCCATCACTAGCTACCCTCAGACGTATCCTCACAAAACTGTAATGTAGCCTCATCTGCCCTCCGTCTCCTGTCTCTTGGCTCGCATTCTCCTCTTCTCTCGTTCTCCGGACAGCCAGATGTGACCGATTTATTAGATTTCATGATCAATATTTGAGCGGGTGCTTTAGGACGGTGGAGGCAGATCCTCACTGAATTATTCAGACTGCAGGAGGTTTATGCCTGATTTAGAGCCTCTAATCTACCCCACTCATGGGATAAGTGCACATTTATGTGATTGAAGCGTGTAGAGTGAAAATAATTCAATGATCCTTTCGAAAAGCTTTGCATCAGTTTACTAGACTACATAGACTTAATGATCACGAGGATCGCATCGCAGGCTTGTGTACTGCGACATCGTGACCATTGAAACTGAGGTGACCTCCTCTATCTTTGTGAGTTTTCTTTTAAATGAAATTGTATCTGATAATTCAGTTGCAGTAGCACAATAGACAAGTCATTTTTTTTGTCTAAAGTTATAGGACAGCCAGTGCAGAACTTGCTTAATCCCCGCACCGGACCTGGTCTATTTTGGGACCACTCCGAGCGAATCGTGTTTCATGAACTCCTTAGATCAGCTTCTCAGTAAACAGGCTACCCTACGAACTAGCATTATATTAAACAGGCATGACCTAGCGGTGACGCAGTGATCATGAGTTCGAATCATCATGATGCTACAGCCATCCGTGGCCGGGAGTTCAAGGGAACATAACTGGCCCTGGTCTCTAGGTGGGAAACAAAATTTTAATTTAAACAAAATTTTTATCATATTAAGCTTGAGCTGAGGTTACTTGCTAACGCTAGCTAGGTAGCTTGCTGCTGAGATTGAACAAGTGGATGGCTGATGCACATTATAATGAAGTAAAACAGACTCACCCGGGTCTACAGTTTATTCGTACATCACTGTAAGCTTAGATATTTTACTGAACAAAAATACAAAATAACAAATAGCATGTCAAATTGTTTACCTGCCCAAAGACTTGTTCAATTTGGTTCGATAGTTCACTTATTTTCCATAACAATGGTTATAACCAAACTAATAGAAACATAAAAATGCCCACCAGCGGCAAGCACAAAGTAGCATTATAATTAACATGCTAACTTATAAACTATCATTACAGTAAACAGGCTAAAATAGGAACTAGCTAGATAGTATATATGCTAATCCTGGCACTAGCATGACATCTAGGTTAAGTAAACTTTTTTTAAACTTGCTTACAGTAACTGGCAAGGCTCGTGGGTTGAAGGCATGCAATGAAGATGTGGAATTATCTCATTTGCCGATCCTCCTTGATGCAGTGTTAAAATAAACACAATTTGTTGTTATTGTGTTAAACACCAAGCTAAATGAGCTAAATTAGGAAGGTAGTGTCCCTTTAAAAGGTGCTTGTGTACTGTGAGAATGAAAGGCTGATGCTCGGGTCGAGTATCGGTGTGGGATGAAGTGCTCCAGCGCTGGGTATGAACGAGGCCGGGCTGTTATTTTAAGACTGCGTCACGAGAGATTCATAAAGACTGATTATGCGGAGATGCAGTTTCCTCGCTCTCTCCATCTGTAACCAGCTCAGGACGATGGCTCTCCAGCTGCTACCGTGGCCCCCTGCTATTAGACCCCTCCTCCTTAGTCCTTTAAAAAATATATATATTTTCTGTTTACTCTTCTCTCTTTCTCTATCCCTCTCTCTTACTGTGTCTTTATGTAATAATAGGCTATAATGCTGTCATTAGCTATTCATGGGCCTTTGTTCTCAAAGGCAGGATGATGATGGGGAAGAATAGTGGTATCAGGAGAAAACAAGGCTGCACTTAGTGTGTGTGTGTGTCTGACCTGACCTGCTTATTATTCCATCAGTTCAGCAATGCCTTTGTCCCGGAGCAAACCATCTCTTATTCAGCCATGTTCATACTGCATTTGCCCTCCAAAAGAAGCTTGAACACAGCCACGATGTACTTCCTCGTGCTTATAGCGGATACGTGTGAGTTTAATCGGTTGATTATCGAGTGGGCGAGTTGTTAGATACGGCCGTTAGGTGCTGTCAAGGATTTAATACACTGTGACAAGTTAGGAACTCCACTTTCAGGTAGAACCTTAGGGCTGGGAGGTGATCAACCATAGAAAGACGCTCTCTGATAGAGTACTTACTTTCCGGTAGAAGCTATATCGAGATGTGTATTTTGGTCAATTTTATAGCTTAACTACTCGACAGACAGAACGAGCGAGTCCTTTAATTCCCATGGGCTGATTTCGCCTTTATAAAGTCTATTGTGTTTGCACCCTCGACATGCTTCAAAGCATCAAAGTTTTTGGCTGTTATCTGTATAACGCAGCCTGTGTTGTCTCTCTCTCTCTCTCGTCTTCGTTTTCGCTCGACATGTGTTTAAATGCGAGGCGGTGGCGTGCTGTACCAAAAGAAAAAAGTTAAAAGCTCATTGAAGCAGTATAACCGGCGCTGCTTTCATAAAATGGGGCTTGGCATACACTAAGCTTATTTCGTCGAGCTAATTAACTTTATTTGATTGTATACAGTGATAACGCATGCTTCGAATAATCTGACAGTCCAATACAGAGAATTTGCATGATATATTTACTTACTCGTAGTGAGAAAGCACCGAAATGAAGCTCCACACTCAATGAATGAAGGACAGTGGGAATTGAAAAAGCCTGAACTGCACAATAAATAAAGATCCTGGCTCCATTTCTGGAAGAATTTATTTTTGTTGTTTGGCGCTGGACTTGGGTTGATGTTAAATGTGTTTGAAGGAGTTTTACTCGACAATCAGTGCCGAAGCAGACTACTCCCGGGTTCTGCACGTCGTATTTTATGGCGAGATAGCTGGAAGAGCGAGATGGGTGGCTATGTCTGAGAGGAAAAAATGCATTGAATTGATTTAACCTTTTTTGTTTATTTTTTGCCGTCTTCTTCATTTACTTGCCTATCTACGGTTAAATTTGTATTTTTTTTAAATCTACGTTAAAACTATGCACTATAAAACTTTCTTTGACTAAATCTGACAAGGCATTTTTGGTATTTTTGGATTAATTTGAATGATCTCAGAATCCTTAGACCTCCGATTTGAGTTTCTTTGTTAATTGTTAACCTTCATCTTCTCTGTTGTATGCTTTGTATGGCTGTGTAACAAAATGTTGTCATTGTTAAAGTCATCGTAAAGTTGTTGAAAAGCACCATATAAATAACATGTATTATTATTGTTGGTGTTTATATATCTACGGTTTCCTAATAATTCAGAAAGCCTGGACAATTCAGAAAGCCTGTTTGATTCTCTCTGATTTTCTATAACACAATCTGAGAGGCTTTTTTCACCATGCACAGTTTTTGGAGGTTACAGGGTTCCCTGCAGTCGCTGTTCTGATGAAGAGCGTCACGCTAGCAGTAAAGACGAGTAAAAACACCTGCTGTAATAGGAACCGTGAAGTTTACTAGTCTTTCACTAGTCAACTAAGCAAACGCTGTTTTCTCAACTTGATTGCAACAGCCGATAGTCAGAGAATAACATAACAGTTTGACATTTAACTCTTCAGTTCAGTCTGTTTAAATGTGTAAGGATTTAAACACATTCATTTTTGGATTTTTTTTACAGCTTTCGGGAAGGAGAAAAAAATGGATTAGATGAAGGTCATAACACTAATTATTTTCTGTTTTCTCTGTGTTTGCAGCTCTGGTTGGTTTATGTGAGTGTGTGTGTGTGTGTGCGCGCGCGCGTGTGTGAGCTGTTCATCATGGCCTCAGAGAATGTGACCTTGGAGAATCAGCTCCACAGCGCGCAGAAGAACCTGCTGTTCCTGCAGCAAGACCACGCCAGCACGCTGAAGGGCCTCCATGCGGAAATACGCCGCCTGCAGCAGCACTGCACAGGTACACACACACACGCACACACACACACAGCATATACACACACAACACACACATACGAACAGAACACACACAGCATACACGACACAGCATATGCACATACAACACACACACAGCGTACAGACAGCATATACACGCACAGCATATATACACACACACACACAGAACACACACACTCACAGCATATACACACACACACACAGCATATACACACACATATACACACACACTCACACACAGAACCCACACAGCATACAACACATACACACACAGCATATACACACAGCACACACAACACATACACAACACAGCATATGCACACACACAGCATATACACACACTCACACATAGAACCCACACAGCATACAACACATACACACACAACACATACACAACACATACACAACACAGCATACAACACATACACACACAACACATACACAACACATACACAACACAGCATATGCACACACACAGCATATACACACACACATAGAACCCACACAGCATACAACACATACACACCATATACACACACACAGCATATACACAACACACATTCTCCTCTCCTCCACCTGAAGTCTTTAAAGCTATGGCTTGTCATGTGATCTCTAACTGTGTGTCACAAGGTGGTGTGATGTTCTTTGCCTCTATCCTAACATCTGATCTGTCTCTCTCTGCTTCTCCTTCTCTCTCTCTCTCTCCCCCCGGCCCCCCCCCCCCCCCCCCCCCCCCTCCCCCCCCTTCCTCCCCCTCCCCCCCCCCTCTTCCC
>JAOUQW010000033.1:1747534-1765966 GCA_028565825.1 Olivaichthys viedmensis
CTCTTTGCTTTCACAGACCTGACATACGAGCTGACAGTCCGGAGTTCTAATCCAAGCGGTAAGATTTCTCACACACCTGTCTTACACACATTTATTATCTTTGTATTTCTGTCTGTAAATCTCTCAAGAGAAATTTACAGTCGATCAGCCAAGACATGTTTGGTGCCTAAAAGAGTTTTTTAAGAGTTTGTTGTCTCTGTGTTAGTGCTGGTCCTCTGGTAGTAATTGAACCGGTTTAAACTGCACTGGGTTGTAAATAAGATTTTAGTGCCACTGCAGAAAAGAGAGGGAGAAGAGAAAGAGAGCAGTAGAGAAAGATCCCACTGTCCCCAAACACACATACATCACCATGGCCCTGTGCTGTAACCTGGCAACCAGCGGCCCACCCAGCCGACACCCTCACATCCTCACACACACACACACACACACACACGCATGCACAGACACCCTGCTGTACTCGAGCACTTTCGATTTCCTGGTGTCAGCCAGAGGAGGGTGGTCTCCCTCTTGCTGAGTCCTGGTTCCTCCTGAGGTATATGCCTCCTCAGCTCCACCTTAGAGGTTTTTTTTTTGTCTTTGTCACTGTTGCCCTTCGCATGCTTACAGAGGGTTAAGGCACTGATAATAAGTCTGTAAAGCTGCTTTGAGACAATTTGCGTTTTAAAAACCATCATAAAAATTCTATTCTATTCCTTCACATTCTCCGCTGCAGCTTATTTTCTTCAGTGCTTGAAGACAGAGTCCGTGTCAGCATTATCATAGCATTATCATAATTATAAAGTACAAGGTTAAAAATTCAATGAAACATTGCTGTATAATGTCTTCTTGGTACTTGGAGGCAGATATTTTTCAGGCCTGACAGTGGGATTAAGATCAGGACTGTAGTAAAAAATTAAGCTCAGGAAACAATAAAGCGCTGAACCACCGCAACATTAAATTGTAAAACTAAATTAGATTACAGCAGCGGGGGTCTCTAAAGTGCCCATGGGGGGGGGGGGAAGAAATGCCTGGTGCAATATATAGGGCTCTTATTTTTGTGCGCGTGCAAGCGTAATTTGCTGGTATAACGCCTACGTATTGCTAAAAAAAAATTCTATTTTCCCTGGTCTCAGTTGCTATTTTCGTCATCATAAATGAGGGCGTCTGCGCCGGTGTGGGTGGAGCAGCGCAACAGGACGTGTGACAATCGAAATCCGCTGGCGATTTGTGGATGTTCACTATTAATGTCACCCCACTTTAATATAAACGGGCGACGTCACCCAAATACTAACTAAATACGACTGACTGGGTTATTTTATCCGTAACAAATAAGAACAACTCGGTTGTTAAATGTAAATTAATGTAATGTAAATCAATAGAACGTCTAGCTAAGCAAATTAAACACCAGACTTGCCCGATTTATTGCCGTAATAGAGATGAGGAATTGGCCGATATAAACGCTGTGTCCTTGAGGCTCACACATGAACATCCACAAAAAGGGATGAGACGGAAAACGCATCTGTTGCAAGTTCTGTCGATATCGATGTCGATATGAAATCTATTAAATCTAATCGGTTTACGGAAATGTCACTGTGCTGCGCTGCACACACTCGGTTCTTGAAGGGAATGAGATGAGCTGGTTTGATTGGATATCGCAGCAGCAGGAGTTGATGTATTCATTCTAACCCCGCACCTTTTTACAATTGTGCCTCTCTTCACCAGGTCACCGCCTGCGCCGATAGTCAGAATATTTCTGCCGCATCCACACGCACCCACGCCACGATCTTATGCCGACAGAATGTAGGGGGCATATCTTACACTCGGGAGTGACTGTCTGGAAAATGCAGTAATTCAGGGTAAACACGTGTGCTGAATAATTTTTTCACAAGATGACACCAAATGTGAGAGAGAGAATACAACTAGTACTAATTAGTTGTTGTTGTTGTTGGCTGATGCTAGCCGGTTGGATTAGAGATGGTACAGGAAATAAGATTAGACATAGCTACGCCAAAGTAGCACTAATGCACCAGGGCTAATGCATTATCTGCAGCCTACCTTGTCTGGGCCTTATTGGAGCCGCCACACACACACACACGGCCCTTTTAGCAGTCAACCATTAAGGCCTTTTAGTGATTGCTAGCAAATGTAATGAGCACGGGGTTTCAAAAATAATAATAGAATTCATTTATGTAGTGCTTTGCACTGACCCAGAGAGACTTAGAATGAGTCAAAACATGACGCATAATACCTCTCTTTTTAAAAATCACCAGGTTCAGCCTGTCATGAGACACGACTACTCGGTTGTCGGGACACGATGATGGACAGCAGTCATGTCTCTCAGATTCAGCTCAGACTCCTGTCCTTCAGGGAGACTCTGACTGTAAGGGGATGACACAGTAGAGAGTATGGTGGTGTAATTAGGTTTATAGATGTATATGATTACTGCGTCATGCAGTCAAGATCGGGTGGAACAGGCCGAGAGCTGACCCTGTGTGTGATTCACACAATTACTGCCACATGAGCTCATCCTTCTCTTCTCATCGGTTTCTGCTATTAGAGAGTTAGAGAGAGAATGAGACAGCGAGGGAGTGTTTATTGGGGATGGGACTCTCAGGAGACTTCACAATTGGATTCGATTTTGATTCAGGGTGGCACGATGTGATTATAAATGAATTCTTTATGCATCTTGATTCATCTCGATTTTCGAGTCCTACAGCCGACATTGGGTTTTTTCCGCCCCCGAGTACAATAACTTTCTTTTTTTTTTTATGCATATCATTTTCATTCATTATAAAAAATTATGTATTTCCATTATGGCTGTTAAAATGAATTTTACTTGAATGTTCATTTTATCGTATTTGCGATTTCAAAAGGGAAAAGAAAAAAAAACACATTTGAGGCCCTGATTAACTAAGATCCCAAAATACGAGTACTAATTTGCGTGTACAATGGGACAAATTGCGCGCACAGTTAGTGGGCGTAATTTACAAAGAATAACTCCTTGATTGACGTCACGTGCAAAGTCGGGGGAGGAAATAATATGTAAATAAGGTTTTTGCCTGTGCTAATTGTTCTCTATTGCCGTGACAAGTTCGGATCTCAAAGAGACTACCGGAGGAGTGAAACTGAAACTCAAGTATATTTAAAGGCAATTAGACGCGTCGAAAAACTGTTCAAAATACAACATGAGTGTAAAATGTAAGCGTGTAGACATGACTGGGCATTTTGTGAATAAGGTAAATGTGAATGAAAACTTTGTCAAAGGCTCTTTAAATGCTCTTTAAATGCATCGGAGGTGCGAATGTGCTGTGAATATCTAATATGTAACCAACTTTACTGCGATAATAATAAGTCGTCATTTTGAGAAGCTTTTTGATTGTTTTGAGACACTAAGGTGTAATTTAGATAAACTTTCTCATTATTCAGACTTTTAAAAAAAGTAAATGTTATCATTTTGTCTTCAACCGTCGAAAACGGGCTTCCGCAAAATTAATACCTGCTCTTCGATCGTACTAATTTGCGCACGCAATCTCCGTTCCTGAAGTGACTTTCAGGGCTTAGTAAAGCATTTTGCACCATTGTGGGTGCAAAATGAATCGATTTGCTTTGACACCGCCCTGTATTTTACACCTTTAGGTAGAAACGCCCCAAATTGCATATTCATTAAGGTGAACGCACAAAAGGGACAGCATGAAAGACGCAATCCTCCGTAGACCCTGGTAGTAAATCAGCTGGCACGTTTTTTTGCGGGTGTTATAAAGTTTGCACGTGTTTTTACACACGCAAACCTGTAGTAAATCAGGGCCTGAATGTTTAAGATCCCATGTTCTGCTTTTAGTCAACTAACGCAAGTCTATTGCAACACGCGTTTCCACCCTCGTGTTGCTTGATGTAGGGAAAGCATTACAGGCTAATTAATAATCAAATGCATTTGAATACTAAATGTAAGCTATTTAAATTAAAATGCAATTTTAAATGGAATTTGGCAGCCCTAATGTACTGTTTATTTTTTATCAGAGATATTGGATGCTGTTGACATTTTTCAATACAAAAAAGCCATTTGTGCATAAGTGCAAAGTGTTATGATCATGCAGAATTGTTGAAGAGAGAATCACTACGCATTTAAGAATTACTTAATTTAATGATATCAGAGATGTAGCCCTTAGCCTTGCTTAACAACCCTGAACTCATTAGATTTTCCTTTCTGTTCTTTCATATCCAGACCAAAAAAAAAAAAACTTTTTGGAAAAAAATATTTTATTTATTTATACCACAAATGAGACGAGGCTTAAGATGACAAATCATGAGGACTGACCTTCTAGAGGGAGTAACAAGGTATCTTTATTATAACAGATATTCAGCAGTCGATTTTGGTCTAGTGGCATGTTCTTATACAGTATATAATCAATAAATGGTTGCCAATTTTGAAGAAAGTGTTGTCTTTTTGCCAGTATGAGATCTTGTCTAAGGTTATACAGCTGTTAATTCCAGATATCCACATAACAATTGTTATAGTGCCGTCTAATTTCCATTTTAACACACACATTTTTTTTTGGCAATCACTAATAGAATTATTGTGAGTTTTATAGCATTCCCATGTCTGAGATTAGAACTAATAGATTTCCCAGAAGACGAATCTCTGTGTCTATTGGAAAGATAATTCTGTGAATTTTGGATATTGTGTTACAGACACCTTGCTTAAAAGTGTGCATTTTAGGGCACAACAAAGTGGAGTGTAAAAACGTTACTTCCTGCATGCCGTTAAAACTATCTGGTGTTAGTGCAATCAGGTTAGTTGAATATGAATTTAAGGTAACACCATGCATGGGGAATTGCTTCACAATTTCCCATCTTTGGTTACACCCAAATTCCTCTCGCATCTAATTATGTAAGTCAAGTTGACTTAAAATAAGAGCCTTACTCCTCCTAGAATGGATTTTATACACTGGCTGATCTGAGTGACGGAGCTGTTCTATATATATCATAGAGCATAGGTTCCACTGGGTTTTGGGTTTTTGTGTTGGCTCTGAGAAAATCTCGTAGCTGCAGATAGCTGAAGAAATGCTTATTGCATATGGTATATTTTGTCGCTGTCCAATGAGCTCCAAGATTCCAATTTTTCAGAACACGAAAAAACACTTTTTCATATCATTAATCACACGATAAATCCAAAATTCGCGGTGTTCATTTCCATATATGAAAAAAAAAATTTAACCGCAAAAGGTAGAGATACATGTTTTTCATTGGACAGGGACGATTTGCAAAAGCTAGCTGCTAGGTCTAGACACAGCCCTATTTTTATTTATTGATTTGATTAGTTTATCTTCTATTATAATTTCTATTATAATAATAATTATAATCTCTTATTCTTATATTTTATATTTATTTTTATTTTATTTATATTATATTATTTTCTATCATTTATATTTTTATATATTTTAATTCATTTTATTGGACCCATTTATTTATTTATTTATTTTAGTCTATCGACTTTTAAAAATAAATAAATAAATATTAAAAAAATGTAAGTGCTATATAAATAGAGTACAGTTCAAGAGAGTTCACTCTTTTCAGAATGAACTGTATAGGGGAGATGGAGATTTTCTTAATGATCGAGTTTCGTATTGCAGCACTTGGAGAAGGGCTCCAAAGTTTGTAATTACAGTTCTAAAAATAGACAGTAATCAGCGGCACGCTTTCCTGAAGAAAATGTAAAAATCGCAAGAAAACAGGACACACTGAGAGTAAGGAATACTGATGGTAGGAGGACTTTTGATTAGATGTAAATACAGGACATATCTCGATTTATACTGCAACACATGGCCTTTAAGTGTAAAATAATTTAAAAGCAATGGAAAACAATCAAAATCGATGAAATACTGGCATCGTGTAATCGTTTAGATCACATTAAGGAATGCAATTCTAAGACAGAAACATGATGACATATATTTTAATGTGACCTTCCAAACTCTTGCAGCGACTGTGATTGTGTGTTCATACATCATGTTATGATAAAGTTATTGGAGGAACTTATCATTTTAAATTTGGCATCCAGGCTACAGATATTATATCCAAACTGTGGGCTTTATGACGAGGACCGTTTTAGAGCACCAAAAGCACTGGACGTCATTAATTAGGTCAACAACTTCAGGAGAAACTCGGCAAAAGAAGCATTGGGATAATGTATTGTGATTAATTGTGATTTTAAATCTGAAAATGTTTATTCTGAGAACTGTTAGACAGCATCAGGCCTTCCATCAGTGTTGATGGAAGGCCAAAACAGAGAAAAACCTACAAAAACATTGCCTGTATTGTATTGAAACCCAGGGATAGGCTGTGGTAGGAATTCCTCCAACATGCGTTTGAATATTGTTTAGGATAAAGTGTCTCACTCACTTGATTTTACAAGCTACTTGATTTAGAAAGTTGCGCCACTCTCACCTCGCTACTGGAAAGTGTAGTTACACTAATGGCTTCATTACTTGTAGCAGCACTTCTGCCCAACATTGTTTAGTGAGGATTCTGTTTGGGCGTCGTGTGTGTGTGTGTGTGTGTGTGTGTGTGTCAGAGCGCGACAGAGACAGTCTGTGCTGAGAGCAGAGCTGAAGGTCAGAGGGTGAGATACTCCTCTTCACTCATATCGATTAGCATTGTAACAGGAGACAGCCCGTCTCTCTGTCTCTCTCTCTCCCTCTTCCATTCTCTGTCTCTCTCTCTCTCTCTCTCTCTGTCTGATTCTCTAGAGATGTACATTTGCAGCCCCACCCTGTTTATCTGATATTCTGACACAGAGAAAAAGGGGTAACAAATGGATAAAATGACTTGCTTCTAAAAATAAGTGATGCATATTTTCTGTTAGTGTGTGTCATGACTGAAAGTTAGATTTTGTGTGTTTGTGTGCTTGTGTCAAGGCTAGAAAAGCTACTTCACTTCAAACATTACTGAGTACATTTCAGAGTACTCCTTAGCCTTTTGCAAATGCTCACTAAGGTTTCTTAGTTTGGATTTCCTTGTTTGTACTTTTGCTTCCCTTCAGATTACTTCAGCAGTCATTTTTCATGTGTTCTACATATATTTACAGGTTATTTGTAATAGTAAGAATACAAATATTAATAATAATCTGTTGCACCTTCAAAGAATTAGAGTTAAAGATACGGCCTTAATTAACGACGGACTCCGATCAAGTTCCGGGTCACGGGCTGAAGGGCGTAGGACAGAGAAGTCGAGGAGGCGTCAAGGAGAGGCGATGAGAGTGGCTATGAAAGCATCTGTTTGTTCAGGGTTTGGCTACCAGAGATCAGCACTGCCCTCTACGGGCTCAGTGTAGAAACAGCATCTAAGCTTACCAGCCTTTAATTAATGATGAACTGCAGGGTGAGGAGTGAGGATGTGATTCTAACGATAGGTGGATTGACTCCTCTAAATTTCCCCTGGGTGTGAATGTGTGTGTGTGTGTGTGTGTGTGTGTGTGTGTGTGTGTGTGTGTGTGTGTGTCCTGTGATGGACTGGCGTCTCGCCCAAGGTGTGCTCCTGCCTTAAGCCCACTGTTCTCTGGGTAGGCTCTGGATTCAAAGCCACCCTGACAAGGATAAAGCACTTACTGAAGATGACTGAATTATTTTTTTTCAGAATGAAATTACATCAGATCATCAATGTTTTCTGGGTAATTTCTGCTTGCACGTCCTGTTTTTGCCAAGGCGTCTTTGGATCACCAAGGGCGGAACTTCAGTGAAATTTGATCAGCCAATCACAGTCATATGACATCACCACTAGTCTTTCTTTTCACTTAATTGGCTTGATGTATTTAGCATAAAATTTAATTTACGTTAGCCACCTTACTAGTTTTTTTTTTTTAGAAGTAGCTATCTGATGTTATGTAGGTAGCCAAGCAAGCTAGATAACATTATGAAAACTAATGTGTCACATGATCAAGATAACTTGAGCTCCCCCCTATTGACCCAGGGATGCCTGTTACTCGGCAAAATCAGGACATACATTCTGGACGACAGTTATGTTGACTCAATTCCTGGTGATAAAGTAATGGAATGGCCCTTAAAGGGATACTCCAGTGTTTTTCAGCCTAATTGCTATCTACTGCATCTGTAGCGTATGTGTGATTACCATGGGCAAGAATTTTGTTTCCCTGCATTGAGAAAAGAACAGAAAACCTGTTTAACTCCAAACTCACTTATAATGGAGCCCTAAGGGCAGTTGTTGAACTCCATCAATATGTTTAAAATATGCATCAATTTAAAACTACACCCGTTACCCTCCGACAATAAAGGTCTGAGACAGACATGAGAGAACGTCAAACCAAAGGTGTTCTTATGTAGTTTTATCCAACTTTCCAACACTGAAGCAATACAGTAAAACCTTTCCCGAAGGTTTTGTGGCATCCATGTGTGAACAGATCCACGCAACTATGCTGGTAATGCATAACTACAAATTCTTCCCTCTAAAGAAGAAGTCCCATCACTGAAAGCTTAATTTGCAAATACATTTAATAATGCATTAAAGCGTTCTAGAGAAAAAATATGAGTTTTGCAGAAACCTTTATTGACAGAATTCAACAACTGCGAGTTGAGTTTGGAGTTAAACAGGTTTTCTGTTCTTTTCTAAATATAGGGAAACATGTTGAAATTCTTATCCATGATAATCACACATACACTACCAATGCGGTGGAGTTTAGTTAGAAAAACACCGGAGTATTCCTTTAAGAGAGTGACCAAAGAAGGGGACAAGAGTGTGTTAAAAACAGCAATAACACGCTGTGTGTGTGTGTGTGTGTGTGTGTGTGTGTGTGTGTGTGTGCATGTGCCAGATGGTAGCGAGGCGCGCTGCTTAGAGCTGCAGCGTCGCTGCGAGGAGCTGGAGGAGCAGCTGAAGGCCCAGGAGCAGGAGAACAGCGAACTGCTGCGCGAGCTGGAGCAGAAGAACGCCATGATCTCTGTACTGGAGAACACGATCCGCGAGCGTGAAAAGAAGTACCTGGACGAGCTGAAGCTCAAGAGCCACCGACTGGCCTTGCTGTCCGGGGAGCTGGAGCAGAGAGCCGGCACCATTGCCTTCCTCACGGCGCAGCTGCACGCCACCAAGAAGCGCCTTCTGGAGGGCGGAGCCGCCTTCAAACCGTCCCCGCCGCCTGATCCTCGGCTCGCCTCGCCCACGGCTGGCGCCGCCAAGCAGCCGGATACGCCGCGCAGGCGCATGCGCAAGAGCCTATCGCAGCCACTACACTGCGAGTACACGGAGCTGTACAGGATGGGCGCGGCCGACGGCCGAAGACTCGTCCTGAGAGACGCCACGAGCGCCATGCCCGACCCTGCTCCGTTCCTGCAGGCCCGAGACGCGCCCAACGCGCATGCCAACGCCGAGACACAGGCGCTGCTTCGGGAGAGGCCCTCTGTAATCCCACCCATCGCGTCCGTGACAAGCCCCGCGCATGTGCCCATGCCCCCAAGCCCCAGGCAGCAACGTGGCTTCGCCCACGTCGGGGTGGCACACAGGATCCATCACCCACCTGCAGAGGTGGAGACGCTCGCTGTGGATCAGGTTAGCGGAGAAAAGGTGGTGCGTAAATCCTCGGGCACTGACAGAACTGTTTAACGCTCTCTCTCACACACACACACACACACACACAACACACACACATACAGATTGACAATGTCACACACACTGATTACAGCCAAAACAGTATGAGCAGGACTGTGAAAAGAAAACCACACTCACACATAGAAGCAGTCTATCAAAAACACACACGCTATGTATCTCTCATTACAGTATGGATAATTAATGTAGCCACACAAACGCAGCCTGAACAAACCAGTTAAAACACTGGACGTCACACACTGGCACATATTCTAGCTAAAAAGACTCACGAGATGGGAATTTAAACAAGAGAAGAACAGATGCGTGCTGCTAATAAGACTTAATGGGACGGGAGAAACGTATCAGCTACTATATAGCCTCCTGCTGTTTATGCAAAACTGCGACAAGCAAGAACAAGAGGATTTCTGTCATGTTTAATATCACACTTTAAAAAATTTTTTTGGACGTCTATCAGACACGACTGTACGCATGCCAAATGTTTTCCTCTCCTCCACTTTACCTCATTCACACCTATTCACACTTTCCAAATTTGCTTTCTGTCGTCGTCTCTTGAAAGTGCAAAAAACTAGACACACGGCCAAAATCTTGTCGTTCCCCCGTCGATACAGATGCATATTTATTCATGCGCACTGCAGTAGTAATGCAGATCTGCACTGTCCTTCTGCCTCCTCCTCTGTACAGGCCGCTCACATTACTGTAGGCTTCCCCGCTGCTTCCCAACCTGTATACACATAAAGCAAGTGATGAAACAAAGTCCTGGGTATGTGGAGTTTTTTTTATGTTTTATGCTGCAGTGCTTCTATAAATAACTTTAATTTATAACTGTTATTTGAATGGAACTTTTATATTATGCCTGAAGCTACCGGTGCGTCCTGCTTAAATCAGGGCTGCTATTGACTGAACAAAGATCATTGTGGAATGGAATGGAAAAAGTATTTCCTGGTACATTTACATTTATAAATTTGGTTACTTTATATGTTTGTCTGTTCATGTCTGGTTTTAATAATAACACATGTAAATAACTCGTTACTCATATTGTCATGGCGATGAAATGACGCCGCCCCCAAGCCCCTAATTCTTGGTTTCAGACCTGCAGAATTTTGGGGCTGGAACCAAAGCGATTTTTCCTGCTTGAGAACCGTTTCTTTTGCAGTGGAACACGTGGACTTTACGCACTGGCTCCGGCACCGTGTTGATGGAAAAGGGCTAAAAGAGAGCCACGACTAAACATGAGGGTTGAAGTAAGTTAACATAGTTACCCAAAAGTCAGCAGTACCCAGGCCTCCATTTGAGTGGGGATGCAAGAAGATTCCGTCCCTTCGGTTCGAAAAAAATAAGACAAAAATAATCCTGTCTTGTAAAGCTGCCGTCCCCCTTTTCCGTCCCCGTTTGGATTAATGTCGTTATATGATATTACTCATGATGTCAAAGCGAAAAACCACTACAACAAAATCTGTTGACTGTCATTAAAAAGAACCAGTGTTAATCAGTAAAAGAGTTAATAAAATGATGAAATTGAGTTTATAATCGCTGGGCATCATCGTAATATTAATATTTAATTATGCATTAATTAGGTTTTTAATGCGATTTTTTCGACGCCTGCCAAGGTAAGATTAGCATTCTTGTTAGTGAAATGCGTTTTTAGGGTGTCTCCAGAACAATTTAAGCTACGCTGAATAAATTGGTGTTTCAATGTGCTTTATCTCCAACTCTATTATCATTTGAACCCACCATCCCCGTATTTTTATTTCATTAATTTTTTTTTTACAAATTGACCACTGACAGTAAGTATTATGTCAGAAAAGACCATAACTTAACATGTAAAATTGGTTTAAAAACTCCTTTTCGTCCTCTCTCTATACTAACCTAATGTGATTATACTGTGTTCTGTAATCTAGCACTAATGACCCGCTGATGAAGAGGATTCTTGCGCTGAGGTGGGACGACAGCTGCTCGAGGTCACACGAATGCAAACGTAAACGGGACACAAAGTCAATGTGTCGACACCGAACATGAGATAAAAACAAAAACAAATGCAACTTTGAAATGGACGAATTTCCAGTCTTTTATTCTGGTCTTTGGTTACCATGATACAAGCATTACAAAAGTATAAGTTCATACATTATAGACAAAGACGCAGCACTGAATTAAAGCTATGTAGATAAAAAGCTGTGTATGAGGTAGACTGCACCTAGATCCTAATCAAGCTTTGTCTTTGCCGTGACATACACATTCATCTTGTCTGCTGTTAATCCAATAATGTGATTTACACAGGCGGCTTACTTCATCGTCAGAGGATTTTCAGGGTTGGGTGACATAGAGACGTGTCGGAACGTGTTAGCGTAAAGGGATACTAAGGCTTATTAACTCAATTAAACGGTGTGCAGGTCACAAGCCGTTTCACATGACAAAGCGCAAGATATAACACTACCCATCATTTCCATTTCTCCTCATTGTGCAAGAACGATACATATACACTGACGCTAAAGGTTTCAGTAATGCAGTTCCAAAATGTAGTGTATATATATATTGTGTTTAGAACAAAAAACAAAAATTACGCTATGATAAGAAAGAATCGTTATATTTATGCACAGAATAAATAAGACAAGAAGTAAGAAAAATGGAAAAGAAAAATATTTGAAAATACAAACACACAAATACTCAGTTTATAGGTAAGTTATTTACATGTTCATGACTCATAAACCCGGATTATATTAAAAGGTGGGTGGGAAGTTTGCTTCTTTAGTTTTGCACTAGAACTACAGAGCTGTGGCTAACAAGTAAGGGAAGCTCACAGCCTCCAGTTTAGCGTCTAAATCATCACACACTCGCCACACCACACGTTGTTTGGATCAGTAACACCTTTCGCACGTCAAATAGCAGAATAAGTCTGTATTTCAAAAATGAAATACACAAATCAAGTTGACCTATAATTATCATCCCAATCATTATCATACAAAATCCGCCTTCACATTTTGGGCCACACCTCCTACCGGAGTCTGATTCCGGCTTCAATTCCGGACGTCCTTTTGTCCATTTTAATAGATAACAGTGTCGTACAGTGTCAGAAACCACATTCGACATGTTTTATGACGAGTGTGTGATGATTTAGACATGCAGTTTAATCGATGCTAAACTGGTAGCTATAACCTTTTTTTATTTGTTATCAACGTTAGCCTCATAGCTCAAGTGCAAACTTCAGAGCCCAAACATGTCTTGGTTGATTGACTCCATTTGGGCTAAGTGGAGAAATGTGTACTTTTTATTTTATTAAAATTTTATTTGCTTGTGAAATTTGACCTAGACGAAGAGGAAAGATTTTGGGATTTATCGGGACAAGTCAGTTATGATGCACCCTGGTTCATGGTTTTGGTTCTGCGATTCATCCGCTATTGACTCTTATAAGATCCAGCGCCCGAGTGAGAACGACGCGGCGGCGCTGAACAGCAGCACGCAGCTGTAAGTGTGCCCCCTGCTGGCAGCTCCGACATAGTACTCCATATCCGTCTCGTTCCTGAACAGCTCACCTGTGCCGTCTTCATGTCCGTTCCTGAGCCTCGGGTGGCCGTGCTCACCTCCGTACCCATGCCCATAACCCCCGTACCCTCCGTGACCGTATCCAGGCCGGGCCATCGAGCTGAGGCCGTGGCCGAGCACCATGCCCCCGATAGCACCGGCCGCAGCTGCGCCTGCCATTTTTCCAGCACTCGAGCCGGACGAGGAGCTTCCCGTGTGGCCATGCAGAGGTCTGTAATGGTGGCCGCCGCTGGGGCCTCCTCCTCGGTGAGCTCCTGCGCCTCCCCAACCTCCTCCTCCACCTCCGGCCTTCCCTATGCCACCCCAGCGCCCACCCATACCTCCACCCCTACGAGACTGAACATCAGGACACAGCGTCAACAGGAGCAGCAAGCAGGTCAGGGCTGAGGTGACGGCACTCTGGGAGAGCATGATGGGGGAACAACACAGTCTGCGAAGAGATAAAAGGTCAAATTTAAATGGCAGCAATTCTAATGCATATTTCACCGACGCATTTTTTCCTCCATCCAGAGCTAATCATCGTGAGCTGATCAATTATTCAGTGGAGGATGGACACACCTCTAACAGGCCCCCGTGCAGTCCGTCCTAAAGAGGTGAAAGACAAGAACACACCATGTGACGACAGAAGGGACAAAGAGGGCACGTGGAGGAGAGATGAGACGCTGATGTTCTCACTTCTAAGTGGCATTAGAGCTTATCGACTCAAGTCGTTGCTATTTTGGCCAACAAGCAAATCAAGACGAGTCCGAAGCTAATCTGTGAGGCCGGGGCTAGGTGAGGTCAGACCTTTGTCCAACATCACGTTACATTAATTACGTTAATAACAGTGTATCAGCCATTTATGTATACCGTATTTATGTCTTGAGTATGTAAGTCTCAACAAATGTCAGGCGCGTAATCTGATTTGGATAATCATCTGATTTTAACGTACGTCCTGCCTTTAGAATAGTCCTCTCTGGTTAGCTGTAATCTCATTCTCTTCGCCGCCTCGTTCACACCTTCACAACATGAGCAAACAGCCTTCATGCTAAACGATAACTATATACTGAAGTGTTTGCTCTATGAGCATCTGCTGTAGAAGCATTTCACATTTCAAAAAAAGCAAGTAACAGTGAACAAAACACTGAAACCTTTCACAGTTGATAGAAAATATGCATATATGTGCATATATGCATATACCAGCTATTACAACTTTAACTCATCGTCACTGAATACAGTTCTTCCTTGGTGTGAGAATGAAATTACGGAGTGGTTTATAAAAGATAAGAGGAGCTCGTCTTACCTGTGCGATCGAGTGTTAAGGAAATAGTCTTTCACCTGTTCAAGTCTGCACTCTTCGGATTGAATGGGGTGCTCACACAGACGCCAATTTAAATCAACACAGAGACACACGCCCACACCCAGTGTGATCTCCGTCCCTGATTGGCTGTGTGCCTCAGGCCCCACCTTATCCTGGATTTTCTCTGACATCAGAGTTTGGAGTCTACACACACTGCTGGCTGATGTCTCATCACACGGTCATAGTGATCACCTTCTCTGGGGAGAAATTCAACAGAGTAGCGTTACATAGTACGATGTGATGGTTAGGAGTTTAGTCTGAATATCGAGCAGTCACGTTTAGAGGAAAGACACAAGTTAACCTCTACCTTGAACCCTTAACCCAACTTTGAACAACCCCGACTTCATGCCAGGGTTAATGGACTCCCACACTCAACTGAATGTTTGTCAACTATTTGTTCGAATGTCATCGAATTAGCATCAGTGACTAAATAGTCCTTCTGTCTGTTTATGCCACTGTTCAGTTGTTCACGCTTCACAGTTTACATACCCTTAAAGAAATGTACATTTTTAGCAACAAGACATCTAGGAAGGACTACTTATTCACTGATGGTAATTCGATGGCATTCGAACAAATAGTTGACAAATATTCAGTCGAGTGCAAAAGTTTACATACCCTTAAAGGAATAACATTTTTTATAAACAAGACATTTAATGTTTGATTTCACAGATGTTCCTTAATCACCTGTAACATAGACTATTGTACCATTTATGTTAAAAGCCCCCTGCACTCAAAAATGTGCTTTTTAAACAGTTAACTCCTCTTGGATGGCTTATTACGATTATATAGATTGGTATTTGTTTTAAATTTGTTACCGCAGTGCAAATTTCACATTTTTCCTTTAAAAAAGAAAAAAAAAAAAGAAAGAGAGACTTTCGGAGCACTTCAGTAAAAAAAAAACGGTCTGTGCGACGTATCAGCTTAGTTTTGTACGTCACGAAATAGCTTGAACCTATCACGGTTCAGTGTAGTAGTGGGGGAGAGGGTGGGGGTTTTACGTTTTCAATTTGCATAATCATGCATGTTCATATATCCACACATTCTTAATGAGTGTAAAGTTTTAGAGATGTTCCTATGCCATTTTTAGTAGTTTCTTGGGCATAAAAATATGTAACAATTTATTATTCAACATAGATTATTAATGGTTTTAATTATGACTTTAGGGATATTTTAAGATGTAATATCAGTTCAATTAAATTACACAATAAAATCGCATACCTAACATTATCTACAGTAGGCTGCTAGCGAACCTGGCTAGCTTTGTAATGTCTACGCTGCTGATCACCACTTAGCAGGCTAATGTTAGATAGTGCTGCTAAAGTATGTAGCTGACTAGCTTTGCTAAAGTATTATATTGTGTAATTAAAGCTAGTATTTTATCCTAAGCACTACACTGAGCCATAGAAGTAAAAAGAAACGCATGTGGTGATGTTACACGATCAGATTTGTGATTGACTTATCATTTTGAACCTTGTTGAAACCTTGTTGACCCAGAAAAGCCTCTCAAGGCAAAATCAAGGCGTGCCTACCGCTTTAGCCTTATGTGTCTAGTAATGACCTGCTAGGTAATGTAGACACCTAACTTAGCTGCCAACAGGCTAGTTATCTTAACAACTGTAGTTGTCATAGCATTTGAGGTAGGCAGATATTTGTATTAGTCATACTTTCTTTTGAGTTCTGCTTCAGTGGATAAGCTCATCTGGATTGCACTTCCTAAGAACTGCTGTTGTAATCAGAAAGACTGTCCCATGCTCAGCTCAGGATTTCTATTCCCAATATGATCTTACCTTTTAACCCATTTAGTGCTGTTGCCTTTTCTCTGTACAACTGTATACTGTAATGATTTATAAATCCCACTATTGGGTGTCACCCAGAAGAGGATAGTTTCCCTTTTGAGTCTGGTTCCCCTCCAGGTTTCTTCCTCACATTGTCTCTCGGAGCTTTTCCTCACCACTGTTGCCTCTGGCTTGCTCATTAGGGATCTAGATCTACATCCTGTTTTCTGTAAAGTTGCTTTGTGACAATGTCTATTGTTAAAAGCGCGATACAAATTGAATTGAATTGAATAACATGGGCTTTGTTCAGCAGAATGTTCACAATTTACCTTTCTTGGCTCAAGAAAAAAAACACCACATGGCCTCTGTGGATTTGCATAGAAAGAAGACAATTTCATTTTTCTGTTTTAAGATTTGGTTTAATTTCGTTGTACAATTATCATCCCGTCATATCGGCTTTGCTGTAAAACAAAACGCGAGGCATGCTGAATCAATATTTCATGAGTGTCCTAAACAGAAAACAGGAAGAATTTTAGTGTAAAAAATGCTGAACCAATTTTTAAAAAAGAAGATAAAAACATTACAAACTCACACTTTCTTACATGTAAAAGCATGCAGCACATTCAAATAGCCAAACACACGCGTGCGCGCACACACAGACACCAAAAGCCAACCAAGTTAAACATCTGTAAGATGCAAGTGGATCTCTCTCTGTCTGTCTTCACACACACACACTCTATCTTTATAAAAACACAACGGAAAAGTTTTTGTTAAAGATTTATTTATTTAAACGCGAAGTTTCTGCAGCGCTTCTTTCACTATTTGTTATTGTTGTTATTGTTGTTGTTATTGTTTTGAAACCTGCACGTGCTGCCTCGCCAGGGTCGCCATGGAGACTGTTGTCAATTATTTTATTATTATTATTTTTTTAGATAATCAACTCTTGTGGTCAATACGTTTGACTTGCATATTAATTAATTAGTCAATAAATAAATAAATTATTTAATAAACCAAACCGGCGTCTACAGGTGTTTTTATTCCTTAAAGTTTTTATTTATTTATTTAATTTTTACCATCGGGTTTTAATGTCTAAAAAAAAGAAAAGAAGAAGAAGAAGCAATTTTATCATTTATTTTATGTTATTTCAGTGTTTTTCATTTTGAAAATAAATCGTTTTAACTCTATTTTCTGTCGCTTAGCTAGCTAACATTAGCATTGACGTCATGCATTGGATAAATAAACCCAAATACTGTCGATAAATATACATTTTGGTGCTCACTAAGACCCCTAAAAATGATTTAAAGTGATTTTATTCGTGAATTGTCTCTTAAAATCACGCATTTGTTCATTTATTTAGTCGATACTTTCCAGTGCCACAGTGTAAACAGTTTGATGGAGGTGGTTAGCTTAGCCATGTTTGCTAATGCTGTGTGCTGCACGTGCCACACACTCACACACTCACACACTCACACACGCACACACGCACACACACACACACACACACACACTCGAGGCCCTGCGAGTTTCATTTCAAATCTTTATGTCCTAATAAATCACTGCGGGATTTCATTCGGATGAAAACAGAATTAGGACAATGTGAAATCTATTTGGCTTAAATGAAATAAAGCGTTACGCGTCGCGCTCACGTGCCGAGATTGGATTTATTCCGATGTTATAGATGAAGATTGCGCCTTAAACTCGGAAATGGACTTAAAGACTTCGCTTATTGCACGCGTCGGTTTTTAACAACGACTCAAGATCAATTGATTTGACATCATGAGGAATCTCGTGTCCTTTCCTGTTAACGTGGCTCATCCGATTATCCATGAGGGAATAGCCGGACAGCCCACTTGAACCCTGATCATCACCTCTGATCCTGGCCGACCCTCCAGAGACTGGCGAGCACAATCAGGCCCGCGCACCGCTCGTGCCCCCCGACAACATCTTATTCCAATGGCCTACAAATATAAATCCTCATTATTATTTCTGCGTCTCAATGCGTTCACAGCGCAAATAATGATCCGCATTTCAGTACTGGTCATTGGGTCTAGACTGTTTATTTAGCAGAATCCATTTGCTAAACTTGAGACCTTAAAAAAATTTAACTTTTTTTATTTTTATTTTTTATTTATTTTACCAAAAAATTGGGATCTGATGTTCCATCCATGAAAAAAAAATAAAAAACAGCAAAAT
>JAOUQW010000033.1:1772437-1786862 GCA_028565825.1 Olivaichthys viedmensis
AGCTTTATGTATTGCTCTTCTGATGGTGAGCTCACTTTTGGTCTGCGCCTGATCGTGCTTTGGATACGACTGATCCACTTTCAGCAAAGCCTTTTAGAGTGCCGTACAGTGGCAATGAAAAAAAAAATCCAACATATTTTCAATGTGCTCTCAGACTTTTGGATCCCACTGTAGGTCAACTTTGGGGGTCTACAATTACTGACTATAGCCCATTTGTAGCTCTGCACAATGGTACAGGAACCACCGCTATGCAAATATGTGATGTGTGGTGCAGGTACAAATGTTTAGATGGATCAGAGTCCACATTCAAAAATCCCCAGCTAACAGAAGTGCTTGAGGAGGATTAACACATGTCAGTGTCACGGAGTGGTGTTGTACCCAAATAATAAATGATCAGCAGTAGTCCTGTGGTGGTCCCTTTCCATTGATGGATAGGGTAAAGGGGGGCTAATACATTGTGCAGAGCAACAGACAGGCTACAGTCAATAATTATAGACCTACAATGTGACCTAGATATGTTCGGTGTAGCTGATAAAATGGCTAATCAGTGCATGTCTACATTTCTGTCTCATCTTACACTTATTTTAATCCAAAGCTACTGCTGTGTGAATTAAAAGTTTGACTAAATGGTCACATTAAACACAACTGGCCCCAAATGATTAAAATTTATGGCATGCATATGAAATAAAATAAGCAGACAGAAGTTCATTGGGTAACATCTTTTTAAATAATTTTTAGAAGCAAGGAATAAAACAGTTGTTGCTACAATTAGTATTTCACAAAAGCCTGGTCCAGGAGTAAAGCACACTCTGTACTCTACTCAATATATTCAGTATATTCATATATAATTATATTTGTCTTAGAAGTAATCCACTTCTCTTTCAATTTGTTTTACTATTGACATTAAACTGGAAGCAAAATGTTAGAAAAATACATTATTAAAAAAAAACCAAAAAAACAAACAAACAAAAAAACAAAAACCTTCTAGCTATTCTACTAAAACTAGTGATTTCAAAAAGAGGCAAAAACAAAAGTTTTCGTTTCACTTAAATAAAAATGTAACAAAATGGTGCGCTTTGCAGCATGATTTAATATTTATAATGCAGGATCTCTTATCTACAAACATGTCTTTGTCTGTAAAAACAAACACGATGTATAAAAAGAAGAAAATCAAAAGAGGAAAAAGAAAAAACATTGAAAGGATATCAAACACGTCAAGATAAAAGACAAAAGTATATTCTTCAGATAGATTCTCCTTCAAAATAACTGAAGGGGCTTTATCTTTGAATGATACTCTTCGTGACCGTGATACCAAGACCCCTCACGACCTTTCAACTTCGACCTATAGGTCAGCCTGAGGCCTCCAGGTTATAGAGTAGTCCTGCATTATGCATTTATGTCTAATTTGAGATAATTTTTTTAAAATGACCGAAAATGTCCCAATAATTCCTCAATCCCTATAACTGCCCATCACAGCAAGCGTTACCATGGCACACTTTGTGATTGACAGGCCAAGGAGGGAGTGAGGGAGGCACGCAGGAAGTGAGAGGGCTTAATAAGAAGGCCTGTTCGAGTCGTATTCAGCATTCGAGAACATTAAAAATCAACAATTTTAAGGTGGAGGACAGGAAGCAGAAGGACATGTAGAGCGGACACGAGCACTGCAGGTGGAGAATCAGGGGGAGGAGGAGGATGAGGATTAGAGGGAAGGACATGGGGAACATGTGGTGCTCACATTTACATCAAAACCAATCTCCTGTTTACCAGCGTGTCCACGTTATACGTGGGAAAGGGTTCCACTTTATAATGAAGCTGATAAGTATTGTGGTGTAAGTGTTAAGTGCAACTCCACCCACCAAAGAAAATGTGTTCTCTGCAAAAAATGACCTTATCAAGCGGAAACATCTTGTAAAACACATAGGCAACATATCTAACGTTTCTCTACCCCAAAATTAAGAGATCATTCAACCACTTTTTTAGATATTGTTACTAATCTCAAGTAATTAATCCTCATTCCATCGGCAGATTATTTTGTGCCTTTGAAAAAATAAAATACTTGAAAACGGGGGGAAAAAAACCCAAACAAACAAAATAAAAAACAACATCTCTGCATATAATATGTAGGTGAAAGTTTTAGATGAAAATCTTACTTAATTAAAAGTGGAAATAATTTTTTTTTAATTAGTCTTGAGTGCAAGTTAAAAAATGTCCACACTTAAATATTTAAAAATAAAAAGTAAATGATTTTAAATTAAATTAAACTTTCAGAAATTTGCAAATTTGTAACTATTCGCACGACTCAATTTGTATGAAAACTTCGGTTTAGGGGCGGGGTTAGTGTTCGTACATTTTCTTACGACCTCATTCGTATTAAAAACAAACAAAATCCAACCATGTCGCCTTCACTCGTTCGAATGTGTATGAATTTCTCATGAGATCAGGTTCATTTTTTTCTCCCCCCGCCACTTAAACAACTCTCGACCAACAGTGGTATCCATACGAATTAGTGTGGATCTGATTAGATGCTTTAAATAAAGGTAATAAATAAAGGTTAAATGCGCAAAAACGTGATTGATTAGATTAACAGACGAAAAAAAGATATATATATATATTTGAGTCGTGATCTTTGAGATTGGTGCTTTGAAGGTCAAAATGAGAAATAATGTAAGAAGTGTGAGGTTTTCTAATGGATATGTAATTAAGAGTACAAGAGTACAAAATCCCCTAAAATGATACTCGAGTATAGTAACAACATTCAGTTTGTTAAGTACTTTCCACATCTGCTGGATTAGATTAGCTAAAAGCGGTTTATAAAAATAGGTTTATAATCTTTGAATTATTTTATAACGAGCAATATCAGCTCAATCCACTTATATTAAAGATGTTGTCACTTTCTAAGATCATTTTTCCCCCCACAGTGTCATTTTGTCTGAGCTTATTCAAGTACTGTAGCTCTCTTTCCCAGGCTCGTGGTAAACAGTAGGTTCTCACTTCTCCTGCACTGAGTCAAGTATGGTCCACCAAAGTCCCTAATACTGGCACACTGACCTGCTGGGAAAATGTCAAACTATGACCGAGTTGCACCAACAAAGATTACGCCTGAACCTGAATTCTATGCGAGTGTAAACCTTGTTTAAAGCCATTTAAGACAATCATTTAATCCTGAGATTAAAGAAACTCAGATTAATTTGAAATCCTGTGGCTCCATCACTTTAACCTTGGATTTAAATGTCAATCGGGGAGGTTTTAATCTCGTTTAAATTCCCCAAAATGTTAGCATATATTAGATTGCAGAAAACAAAAGAGTTCCTCAAAAGTAAAAAAATAAAAAATTATGCTTTTTTTTTTTTTATTCAAAAAGATCAATCGTTATTGATACCAAGAGTAGCACTGTTGCTGCTTACGTTTATCAAACTGACAAATCCATTATGCCGGAAATTCAGAAATTAATCCCAGGTCAAGGTTTTAATCAGTAGTGAAGAATTTAGATTGCTGATTTGTTGAGTGGTGTTTAAAATGAAGTTAGCAACACAACTTGAATTAAAATAAAACTAGCTCTAAATTCAGTTTCTATTAATCCTTGCTGGTGCATCCCATCTTGTGTCTCAGAAATTCAGGTTTAAACTCGAGATAGCCTTCTTGTAAGAAGAGGGAGGGAAAACAAAAAGAAAAGAAAAAAAAGAATTTGATATAATGACTGAATTACAGGTCCAGTAGAAGGCGAGGGACTTTGCCATTAACAAAACAGAGTAACGTTTTTATCACCACAACACATGGAATGATCTCTTTAATGAAGCACCAGTTAGGCTGTAAATCACAAACAAACGTTCCAGTAAATCTCCCGTTTTCTCTCCAGCCCGTGGCGTTCGCCTGCCGGAACCTCCGTCCAGAGCGTTTTCTGTTTTCTCGGCTGGTCATGAGTCGTGTCTCTCTGACTGTGTGGAATCTTTTAGTGACCACGCTGATTTAACACTAACGCAGAATTACTATGAATAAATAAATAAATAAACAAAAACAGAACAGCGAAGGCGAGCTTCTGTCTGCGGGGGTGGAAAGTGAGACGGCCGTCTCTCATTACGGTTTGATATCGTGAAATCTGGCTTTGAGGATCAGTTCGGTTGCGTCAGTGCTTTTGATGTGACAGACCCATGAACTCGTTACGTTTCTTTACGACCCCATTCCTCTGACATCCCAGCAGCTCTGAGGCTTTACAGGCACTGAGAACGAATCAAAACCTCGTGTGGAAATCTCAAGCGCTGATGCGCATATGTTCAACACAAGCTGAGCTGACGGCGTGTGTGTGTGGGTTTAAAGAGCACGCCTTGTATAAATGTGACAACCATCATCTAAAAGGAAGGCAGCTGCACATAAAAAATAATTATTAAAAAACGAGAAACCAAAAAAATGAACAACGCCTACAAGTATGAACAAGCAAAACTAATCAACCAATAAAAATAGATTACGGAAATGCAGTACAATGAGAGGGACCAAATCCCTAATATCTAAAATATCCAACAGTGCAGTATCTGAACAGAAGTGTGGATAAAACTGGCACCCATCAACAGAAAAAGACCAGACGGATCAGGACTTAAGTACTTCTGAGTTTTTTAAGGAACGGTTCAGCAAAAAAATAAAAATAAAATTTTTTGTATTATCCTCAAATGTAGTTAATCAGCCAAGACACGTTTGGTGGTCGACTTTTACTTCTTTAGTTTTGGACTACAAGGTTATTGTAGTTAATAAGTAATGAAAGTCTCCCTCACCCAAAATCTTTTCTGTAAATATCTGCATCTCAAATCACATCCAGTTGTTCGGTGATGTCACACAGATGTGTTGATGTGGGTTTAGGACACAGTGGGACTTACTGTCATCTATAAACATGAACTAAAACTTTACAGTATAGCTGAACGCTGGAACGTTATGGGGGCGGGACAACCGTATTCTTTTTTTGTTTTTCCTTAGTGCAATATGGTATCATTCCACCCCCTAGGCCCTGGAATTTTACCGGAAAACTGGAAGTGATGCAGATGATAAAGTTCCCACTTTGAACTTAAATGTGTAAACACAGACATTTCCTGCTATTTTACAAAATTGTTTATTTGAAAATGAGATAACGGAGCTTAATGTCGTTTGAAGCAAGTATATGAAGATTTTGGCGTGTATTCATGGAAAAGATTTTCGTAGCAAACTTCAGACACCAACCATGTCTTGGCTGATTGACTACAAGTGGAAAACGGTGTAAATTAGATTTGTTTTTTTCTGCTGAACCCTTCCCCCAGCTTTTCTTTCATGTCCCGCCCTTTTTATCTTTTCCTTTGCAAACCATACACGGGTCACATGTTCCAAGCATTATCGGCACTTTACATTTACATTTACATATACTTTACGTGTGTGTGTGTGTGTGTGTGTGTGTGTGTATACTGTATCTGTGCGCCAAGCCTTTTTTTGCCAGTAATAGTACAAGCATAAAACAGCAGCGAGATTTGGAGAACAATTAAAAAGGTGGCAACACTTTGCATCAGCAATTAAATCTCCATAAACAAACAGGGGCAAGGCCTGTTAATGGTTTCGGACTCGGAAAGAGAGACACCCCCCAGTGACAGTGGAGATGCTGAAGGCTGAAGGTCGGGTTTGCAGGCTGAAGATGCACCGGGGAGATGGAGGACCTGGTTTAAAATTATGTGCGTTTCTTGCAATTCTTGCATAAAAAACAAACAAACAAAAAACACATGCCTGAGCATAACCAGATAAATCATAATCATTCTGCATTTAGCAAACGCTGAAAAGCAACTTGCATCTGCGAGATCCAAACCACTAACTTGCCTTAAAGGAACGGTTCAGAAAAAAAAAAAAAATAAATTTCCATTTAGCCAAAACATGTTTGTGCAAAACCGAACAACACCAAACACGTCTCGGCTGATCGACTGCATTTGGGGTTCTCAAACTATTCCTTCAAGCGCGTGTCAAGTACGAGGACATGCTGTGTATTGGTACAGGCCTAAACAATTCATTCATATTGCTTAAAGCCTAATCTAGAAGGGGCCTTCACTATCCCATATATCTAAACTGAATTCCCCATGATGCCTCATGCAGTGCAGGTTTGCTAAGGAAAAAAACCCCACTGATCTATGAAGTTGCGTAGTTGTTTTTGGGGTTTTTTTGGCGTGACTGAGTGAATTTCCATCCCAGTCTGTTCTGTAGGACGTCCTATAATCAAGCCCCCTGGTGGAATGTTTCCATGACTGCCATCTTGAAACACTTTCCGATCATACAACATGACGGATTCAGCCAGAGTTGCTGGCAGAAGCGAAATAGTGTGTGTGTGTGTGTGCGTGTGTGTGTGTGTGCGTGTGTGTAAAACTCGGAGAGACTGAGGCCTTTAGGATTTAGAGTTTACAGTGGAGAAAACTAGACTAAACACACGGTCTAACCATGCCGTACCCCACCGGGAGCTTCGCTAACCTCGCTAAATGCAACGCAGCACTGGTACTAACCCAGTGGTTCTCAGTCCACGTCCATGCGCTGGACAAGTTTTTGTGCTTTCCGTGCTCTAATGTACACTCGTTGAGGGCGTCAATAATAAGCTGAGTATATGAGAGCAGGGAAAACACAAAAGATCAAGCTTTCGGTTCTAGCAGCACTACACTCTGCTTTCGCCTGCCTCCGTCTTCGCGGCCACGCCCTCCTCTCCTCGCGTGCTGCCCCGCCCATGACAGGCTTTGTCCAGTCTGTTCCACTGGTATCCACTGAAGGTGGGGCTGATGGGCAGGTACTGGAAGATGCGGTGGCGCCGCAGGAAGTCCATGCCAAACGGCAGGTCGTAGGATTGCATCCCCTTCAGTTCGGAGGCGCTGGAACCGGAGCCGCGCTTCAGCTTACGGGTCCCCCTCTCCTCCGGAGTGCCTGCACACACACACACGTTCATTTGCATAGCGTCTCTCTCACACACACACACACACACACACACACACACGGGACGTCCGTGTGCTGTCCTGTGAACTCACCAGGAATAGTGTTGTCCAGAATAAAGGCCACAGAACCTCCAACAAACATGGCCGTGGTCAGCAGAACGTTCAGCACCTGGTCGACCGACACGATTCCTGCACGAGAGTGAACGAAAAACCAGGAGTGTGTCACACATACAACACTACTTTCAGACACACTTCCAGCACTTTACATGAAGTCATGGCAAATAAAGGATTAGTAACAGTGAGTGTGTGTGTCAATGAGTGTGTATGTGAGTGTAAAAGCTGATTTCTGATTTTGCGCGGATGCCAGTAAGCCTCAACACGCAGAGAAGGGGTTTATGGGTAAGCGAGCCAACGTGCACACCTCTAAGATCTCAACACGTCATGCAAATCTGCGTTGTTGTGCGTCGGGCGAACGCTGATTGGACGTGCAGGTAGTGTTGGGGTTAGGACGAGACCCAAGCACTCAACCCAAACAGGAACCAGAACTAATGCAAAAGCCAACGGGACCAGATCGAGGATCGGTTGGCAGAAGGGATGCGACGTTATAAGCACTTACATGATCCATCTTCAAAAATCAGTAGGGAGTAGGTACCAAAAATCAGAACGCAAAAGGCACCGGCCGAAGCAAGTCTCAAATAATTCGGTGTCTATTTTCGATACGGCTGCAACAGTCGCACAGTTTGTGTGTCTTGGTATTGTTTGTGAGTGAGTGAGTGAGTGAGTTACTGGGTGAGAACATGTGACAGAGTCCTCCAGTTTTGTTGAAAATTGCTTTGTTTGCGAGACAGTGGATGCATGTGTGTGTGTGTGTGTGCGCGCGTGTGTGAACACACCGGTGACAAGGGGGTTTTCCTTGAGGTAGCTGGGGAGGACCAGGCCAAAGAAGATGGAGAAGCCAAGGACGAAGAGGTTGCGTGAAGAGTTGAGGTCGATGAACTGCAGGTTGGACAAGCCCACGGCCGTGATCATGCCGAAGAGCGTGCAGAAGAGTGCGCCCAGCACAGGGTCCGGCAGGGACGCGAAGAGCGCGCTGAACTTCCCCACAGTGCCGAGCAGCAGCATCAGCACCGCCCCGTACTGTATCACCCGCCTACTGCCCACCTGCACCAATCACAGCACACACACATACACGTCAGCCAATCACAAATAACTACTTATGTGTCACACGACTGATTAAAGATGAAAGATTCTGGATGGATGACGCACAAAACTGGCACACAACTGTACTTTTGGGATTAAATAATGCTTTAGATTGTAAGAACCTTTACGCAATCACTTAAAATGTGATCGTATTTTATTTACGGATGTCAGACCACCCATATTGCGTTCTCGGCTGCTGGCAACTTTGTCAGTTCAAAGCTTTCACGTTTAGATAAAAAATTAAAAATAAATAAAAATGCGAACTTGTTTATATTTCTGAATGAAAACACTTAAATTCAGTGTTAGGAAATAACCGAGATAATGAAGCTGCAGTTTAATGGTTCTTTTTGTGTTGTGGCCCATTTTTAAGTGGCAAAATGTTTTTTTTTTTCTCTTTCACGATTATAAATTTGAGAAAATGTGCATGCAGAAGTAAACAGCGTGTTGGCCATTCGGTTTACTGGCAAATACGCCAATACATTCTCTCTCCCCCCCCATCCCTCTGTTGTACAGTAAGGTTTCATTCAGTAGGCAGTATTTTCGTACATTTGATGTGTGGCTCTAAATGCCTACTCACTTTTATTAAATAACGTGTTTCTTTCTTTACGACATGATGATCGGATCGGATTGTAATTGTTTAAAAAAAGGC
Organism: Olivaichthys viedmensis; assembly: GCA_028565825.1. NCBI lineage: Eukaryota > Metazoa > Chordata > Actinopteri > Siluriformes > Diplomystidae > Olivaichthys > Olivaichthys viedmensis. Next base: position 1,781,198 of record JAOUQW010000033.1, read on the forward strand.
ATTGATGCCAGGCCTCATTTTGTCATTATGTGCATTTTATATGCCCCTACATGGTTATATCATTGTACATCATGTGTTTCAGCCAGATGGCGTCTTGCGATACCTTAGTGATCCCCAGCACACCGATGTTTGGACTGGAAGATGTGGAACCGTTTCCTGTGCCGAACAAACCGTCCAGCACACAGGAGAAGCCTTCAATAAAGATCCCCCTGAGACACACAGACAATAACTCAGTTCCAGAGACAAGACGCACCCCAAAAATTCTTACATTTTCTTAAAATGTATTAATATTTACTTCGCTCTGTTGTACAAGTCACATTAATGGAGCAGGCATTTGTATTTTACATAAATGTTTGTATTATATCTAAAGCGGCTCTTCAGACCTGGCAGTATTGTCTTAAAGTCACCCAAACTTCTGTGGTGGTTCCACAAAAAACCTCATTAAAAGAACAGAAAAGGGCACAAGAGTGCCTACACTTTTACCCTCATTTTTACCCCAAAGAATTGAGATTGTACGAATTTGCTAACTGGAAACACCGCCAATCCTACACATAGGAGAATAACAATAGGATCGTATGCTTACTGTCGTGTACAAGAACACCAGGCTGTGTATGAGTGTGTAATAACACCGTTTGTGTGCGTGTTGTACCTGTTAATGGCGTGTACAGGAGGAGGCGGGGCGCAGGACAGCCGTGCACAGGCGTAATAATCTCCGATAGACTCGATGATGCTGGCTACCACGGCACTCATCATCCCAATCACCCCGGCTGCGGTTACCGTCGGCAACCCCCACTGAACTACAAGCGAAAACACATCAATGGTTACCTTGTTTTCATTATTTATTGTATATTGAATGTGTATATATATACACATATACATACACATACACTTCATCCAGCTTTCTGGTATAATTCCACCTTTGAAATTTGGGAGGCGGGGCTTAAGTGGGGTAACGATACCAAACTGTGCTATGGCAAAAAGGATTCCTTTTCTCCACGATGGCTGTATCCACACACACACCCACACGGACTCACACACACACGGACTCACACACACACGGACACGGACTCACACACGGACACGGACTCACACACGGACACGGACTCACACACGGACACACGGACTCACAGGGGTAGGGGACTTTAAACCAGGGCGCGGCTGCCAGGATGCCCTGCCTGGCGTCTGTCCGGGCGTAGTAGCCGTACTGATCTTTCTGTGGAGGAAACACGTCCGTCACGGTGAAGATGAAACACAGAAACCATGACACCAGGATCGCCATGATGATCTACAGGGAGAAGGAGTGAGGGAGAGGAAAAAGAGGGACAAAAAAATTACATAGTGTTTTAGTTTTTAGTAAATTAGCAGTTGCAGCAAGTGCTGGGTGTGGCCCACCCTTGATTAGAGGCATGACACCCCAAATCTCTGACTCACTGATTCAGTCCTGAATGAATCAGCCTTTCTACTGGAGCTGTAGTTCATCACTTTTGACATTAAAATAAATAAATTTGTTCAGGACGGTCAGTTGTTGGCCTGCAAAAATCACTGAACCTTAATCCCATAGAAAACTTGCGGGATTATTTGGAACAGCAGGTGAAACGCCAAAATAGACATCCACAAACTCTAGCTGAACTGAAAACATTAGCTAAAAACATTACTGTGGGTAAATAAATAAAAACGAATCTGAAAAATTAAATTGTATTGTATAAAATGATGATATTGTCGCCCGATAATAAAAGTAAAATTTTACTTGTGATGATAAAATTAAATTAACCCCCCCCGCCAAAAAACCCCCACATGGTGTAGTGTTACCCCTAATGCTCGCTCCATCTGTGGCAGTATAACTATAGGCTTGTTCATAATATAATGCAATTTATAAAAGACATTTAACATCCCTGTTACATGCACACGGTCACACGCAGCATGCCATAAATCATCACTCTCGTCTCACAATGGTACCATTTGTGCTCTCTGTAATGCTTTGTACATTAGTTCCTGTAGTTTCTATATTACTGTATTATATTTTATAACTGTATACAGAGCTATAGATGGGATCGACTTGTCTTTATATCCTCATCCCTGCTGTTCTTCAAATATCCACACTGTCTCGTTTACAGCCAGATTAAATAATGCACGAAAGCAGGACGTCTCCTTCCAGCCTGGCATGATGAGTTCATTACAGCAGCCAGGCACAGGTGTGACCTACTCTGATGCCAAGAGCTCATCAAACGCACCATCGTCTGCCCATCTGGTGCCACCAGACTGTCAATGATGACCGTAATCCTCTAACGAGACACTGGATGAAGCTCGTTCAGAACGGGGACACACTCGAGAGCTGATCCGTGTGCATGTGTGTGTTAACATTTCACATCCATTCACACTCTTGACACGATTTATTCATATGGCAATATTGTATTTTTTTTTTAAAAGGTACAGAGTTGAAAATGACTTCGTTCATCACAGTGACTTCAGCTGGCTACGTAAGCATGAATAAATGCTCATATATAGGACTTATTTGACAATTGTGTTATGAATTTGTTATAAAGAAAAGGAAGCTACATTATCCATATTACCACATATTATCCTATTCTACCCAAGGTTCTAATAGTTTTGGATGTAGCTTCGATTTTTGTATTTTTATTATTATTTATTCAGAACTAAGCGGTTAGTTAAACGTAGGGATGGGCGATAAAGCCAAAATTTTGTATCGTGCTATTTTCAAAATTTTGAATGGCAAAATGGTATATGACACGGTATACACATTTTTATGGAAAGACTGTTTGGATCTAAATCTTAAACCAAACAAGTTACTGCAGTCTTTTACAAACGTGAAGCATCACACACAACAAATAATTTTCATTTGAATAGTCATATAAACTGTAATGAAACAAATCAGAGAATAATATTAAACAATTAAAAACAATTAACGGTCTGGCAGCAGTGCAAAAATAGTTTTAAAATGTTCCTAAAATCAAGGGTTGTATTGTTCTATGGTCTGTCTACGAGTCTAACTGTGCTGCTGGGTAGACGCCCAAATTTCCCTCTGGGGATTAATAATCGCTATTATTATAATAATCACTTTAATTAAATTCCACACGAACGAGGACGCAGCATTTTTTTTTCCCTAACCAGCTCCAGGGTGCATACAGGTATCCTGAAGTCTAACTAAAGCCTACGTTTTAAGTATTATTCAATGTTCAATTCCTCTGTGGTGACAGGCAACTTTATTCCATGTTTTATTTCAGTATGTTTCAGTGCATTATTTATCATTTACATTATTTATGATGTTTATCTGTTAATTCTGAACTTCAGCCGTCTTTGGTAAAAACTTATGATGATGGCAATACAAGTAAAAGTAGAAGAAAGAAAGAAGAAAAAAAAAACCCAGACACAGTGTCAGTGAGAGAGAAGCTGGCTGTGTGTGTGTGTGTGTGTGTGTGTGCAGGGATGGCAGAAGGACTCACAGGGAACATCTTGAAGAGCTGGAGGCGGTAGGAGGTCCAGCCCTTGTTGGCTTTGTAGATGGGGAGCGGCAGCTGCACGTTGCGAGCGTACTGAGAGAACAGCAGCACCAGAAAGATCGTCCTGGAGGAGAGGAGACACACACACACACACTAAGCACTGTAGAAACACACTGTTCCATATGATCTACAATATGCATATCGTCACTGTCCAATGAAAAACATGCATCTCCAAAATTCCAATTTTTCAGGAACATGAAAAAACACTTTTTCATATCATTAATACACAATAAATCCTAAATTCACGGTGTGATTTATCAGCTTTTTATTGGTCATTTAGATGTTAACTGCTGTGGGGTAAATAGAGGTTTTTGCCCACATTCCATATATGTTAAAAAGTAAAAAACACAAAAAGTGGATACACATGTTTTTCATTGGACAGCGACGATATACGTTCTGTCTACACCTTGTTTGTGATTCAGAATATTTAAAAGCAAGGCTTTTATAATCAAGTGTTTGAAATGTTTATTTAAAATGTTTTGCTGCCCTCTAGCAGGTGCTGCGACTTGTACAGTGAGGTAACGTTTATGTAATCTTTTTTCTATTGAGCTCAACATTTCTTCGTGTTAGTTACAGAAATGTTATGGAAAGATACACTAAAGACAGTTTGGTGCTAACACAAAATCCCACAGATATATGATATGATACATATCGCAATATTGACATAATATTATATCAATATGTATTTTACTAGCGTGCGTGTGGGAACGTAAATCTGATACTCACAGCATAGCGATGCCCCAGTGTTTGCCCGCTCTCTCCCCTGCCGCCTGGAAGCCGGAGAGGCCGATCAGGGCCACGGTGGGTGTGATGGTGAGCGGCCCGATGTACTTCAGCAACACACCCGGAAGACCCAGCGCTCCTATACACAGCTCTACCAGAGACGACACGATTATAGCGCCCTGAATCTGCAGATGGAGGGGCAGAAAGGAAGAGAGGAAGTGTTTGAGAGCGTGATAGATTTTCTGGATTCGATGTGTAGGTTTCATTTAAGAGAAAGGAGGATTGAGAGGTAAGCTTAAGGCCGAGGGGGGAAGCAGAGAGAGAGCCGAGGCTGGAAGGATTATTGATTACGGCCGCCTCCAGACTCTTTTCATGACCTGGGTAATCTAATGTATCGCCCTCTGACTGGCCCATGGGAAAGCCAGGATCCAAAACATGGGATTGCAAATCCAGTTGCAGAACCACATGACGGAGAGGTGTTTAATGGAGCGTGACGTATGAAAAGATGGAGCACGAGGCCGCCATACTTCCGAAGCGAGCCCAAGAACAGCATTTCATCAGTCAAATTTCTCAAATTCATTATTCATTCATACACTAAGAATTTTAAGAAGTGTGGTCTTCAGTAAATTCCCTGAGGGTGAGGACGGTGTTGGTCATTAAGACGCGACAATTAATGCTGGCAATGTGTTCACATGCAAAGATTGTCAATCCGATTGCAAATTCCAAACAAACTAAACCTGGCACTCCGTTGCAAGCCGAACTAAATTTATGCGCGTGTAAGGAGCCGCATTTAGCCTCAACGTTACCATAACATAGGTCAGCGGTCGAGTGTAATTACAGTCGTTTCTTAGTAATTTACCAACACATCTGAGGGAAAGGTCGACGTTCCTGACGGTTCTGTCTCGTTTCCACTGCTGGCTATGTGCTAGCTAGCTAGCTAAATCGTCAGTCTCAGTCAACATCTAGCTCGTGCTCAGCGTCCATATTTCACAGTTGCCTAGCAACAATGGTCTCGCGACTTTAACCACTTAACTGGTGAGCGTATTGTGCGTTAGTTTCCATGTTTAGTCACGTTGAGCTGCCTCACCTCTCGTATCCTGGGGTGCCAGATGTGCTCTGTGTGCATCAGTTCAGTGCTGTTCATCAGAGGAACATCTGCAGGAGGAAGAACACACAAAAATGAACTGCACGTGCATGATGAATTACACAGAGTGTGTGTGTGTGTGTGTGTGTGAGAGCGAGAAACGCATACCTGTTGCATTACACTTCCATTTGTCCAATGAAAGGATGGCTCTGGATGGGGCGAGGAATGCAAAAGCGCTGGCCTGGAATAACGGAAGTCTGCAAAGACACACACACACACACACACACACACACACACACACACACACACACACACACACACACACACACACACACACACA
>JAOUQW010000033.1:1794336-1810291 GCA_028565825.1 Olivaichthys viedmensis
CATTTTAACATTAAAGTTTTTGTAACTTGAAAACCTAACACACTAAATTCATTTGTCTTAAGGGGGGGGGGACAAACTTTTGCACTCGACTGTAAGAGGCACTTACATGCAAATATAATATCAACCCTTTTTTTCCGTTTTATTTCTTCTCCTTCTGTATCTCATAATGAGCACTCGTTATGTTACAAGCTTATTTATGTTTTGACAGATACAACAAGGATGCGTCAATCACCAAAACGTGTAAAAACACTAGAACACCAAAAACCGAAGGTCCATGGTTGGACATCAACGTCGATATCACGTGACAATATATGTCCCTTAAACTTTCATTCCTGACCATGCAGCTACTTTAAGACATAACTGAAACACCTTTAAACATCCTGCCTTTACAGGCAAGTGAGCCGACGTGGCTGTTTTGTAATAATGTAAACCAACATGACACCAAGCCGTGATTCTCTGTTGAAACACAAATGTTAAATTAATGGCCGTAACCAAAACTGCAGAAAAACACCAGTAGCAGTAAAATGCCTCGATAACAAAGCCATAACGAGCACCAACAGCCTTGAAGCACGTCTAATTACAGAAACTTGAATGATTGTGGAAATATTGCACTTATGCAACATGGTAGAATCATTGGCAAAGCTACACTCTTAGAAAAAAAATAAAATCTAGCACCCTTAAGGGTTTTTCTGTTTTGTCCCTCTGAGGGAACCCTTAAATGTAATGTAATGTAGAACCCTACAACAGAGGTTTTTCCTTTCATGAAAAGGTTACGAGTTGAACCTCTTAACCTCTAGAATGCTGGAACCATTAACCATCCAAAGAACCCTTTTTTTCTTTTAAAATATAAACTGATTGAGGGGTTATGGCAGCCAAATCCATTGAAGATCTTTTTTTTTTTTTTTTTTTTTTTTGGTAAAAGTCTAAACAGGCTTTTTACATGTCTTTTCATGTCCTTTACATTGGCTGTCTCACTGCCTGGCAAAGTACACTCTTAGAAATAGGGTTCCTTAAGGGTTCTTTGAATAGTGGAGGGTTCTTAGCTTTCTAAAGAAGTTCTACTTGAAACCCTCTTAGATAGGGAAACAAAGTCAGACAGGATAACACTCTACATAGAACCCTCAAGGGTTCCCCCAGAGAGACAAATTGAATAACCATTTAGCGTTCTAGATTTAGCATTTTTTTCTAAGAATATAGGCGCATTTTATGATATCAGGATTGGGCGAGTAGAGGAAGGAGTGGGTGGAATAACATTTTTCAATGCACATTTTTCAATAATACTATTATATACACTGACATCATTCAGTTAAAACACTGAGAAAAGTGTCGCCCTATGATGAATTATTTGACTTTGATGCAGGAGGCAAGGTGTGGCAGCTGCTATACCTTGTCGTACCCAAGGGACGGCCCTGTTAGAACACAATTCAAAAGTCAAGACGCAATGGGCACCCTGCTGGTCACGTAAATCATGATGCTGAGGAAAGGGCCGACTCCTCATGCATAAAGCTCATTCCTGGATTTGGACCAATCGTGGCTTTGAACCGTGCTGTTATACAGAGTTTTGTTAAGAAAAAACACACCAATCCACTCAGATCAGTCCTGAACAATAAATATAGCTGTTTTGTAAAGCCCAAGCAAGAGAAAGTAGGACTACGAAATATATCAAAGCAAAACTATTATTAGCATTTATGATAACTAAGGAGCATTATTCTCGCAGATTATTAACAAACGAGACAGGCTCATTTGTCACAGCAAGCCACAGCCTCTATTTCATCCCTTATTTGCCATCTGAACCACTACAAATTCCGCCATCACGCCTGCGAAGCATAATGCGAAATTATCCGAGTGCCTTGCTGTCATAAACACAGACGGCCAGCGTTTGATCAAGTCAACAAGTCAACGCCTGCGTGCGAGTGTGATGTGTGGCTCCAGCTGTGCTCCTTACCTTCCAGAGACATGGGCTCCAGGATGCCAAACTGCTTGAGGACGGCCACGAAGAGAATAATGACCACTGCTATGGCAAACAGTTCCATACCCTGGATACTCATGACTGAGAGGATTTAGGGCGCTTGGCGCGAGTGCGCAAGGGCCCGTTTTGCGAGGGGAAGGATTTGGCTGGGAGGCAAGGAATCGAGCTAGAGTGCACCAGCAAGGGCCATGATACTTGGCACTGAAGCACACAGTTGCATTTGAAACCAAATTGCATTCATTTGGTTGAACAGGACAAAAACAGAGGAAGTGAGAGGTATTCACGGGAAAATGTCAGCCGAGCAGAAAAAAAACGACACGTCCACTCAGGCCTCATTTATTTTGGTGATGAGCGGAGAAGTCAGCGCTTCCATGTTAGGTCATTCCTCCCGAGAGCAGGCGCGCATAAATAAAGGCGCGGATTGCTGCGCTTTTACACAGTCCAGACGTGTAAAAGCCATCATGCGCCGTGGATGTTATTTGCAAGTGTCAACAACGGACGAGAGTCTTTTTAAACTGTGCCGCTGACAGATGCCGCGGCAGGACAGGAGCGTGGCGCAGTCCCACTGCACTCGAAGCACGTTGGTCTCCACAACACGTAGCTTCAGATAAGAACTTTCAGAAGAAGCACAGACTGGGCTTGGAATGGCTAGACTGAAGTGTAGGATTAATCCAGCTTGGCCATCTCACAGACTCTAAATATCAATTCGATATTACATATTAGTGATACGAGATTTAACTATATATCTTCATATGGTAATTGGATTAACATAGCTGGATTAAAAATTTAAGAATATCACCTGGTGGCCTGTTAATCCAGACATTAATCAATCATAAACCATGTATCCACACAGAATTGGACATCAGTTTACTCTGTCATAGGTCACACACCCAGCATTCGCAAACTTGCCATGTCGCAGAGTCTCGGTCAAAAGTCAGTTTTAGCCAAATTGCTGCTGGTAATAAATAGAATCCTTCATCAGCTCTCTTGCTCCTCAACTTATTCTCCTGCCTAACTCGTAAAGATCAGCCAAAACTCAGTATTGCAGAATCAAGCATCCGATTACATGAAGACAAACGGGAGGACCTTCAGATCAATCCTGCGAGTCTGAGTTGGAGACATCTGCATCCAGACTAGCGTAGATCCACGGAACCTTGTTAGTAAGATCCGAATTACTTTAGTTCTGTTGTTTGTCCAAGATCTGGCTTTAAATCGTGATAAGCGTGATAAACGAGATAAACGACTCCCTCCTGGGCGGGCTGCCGCAGAACTTTGAAATGAGGAATGACGGAGGGATGAACGTGGCTCAACCTCTCCTCCTCCTCTGGGCTCTTCCATCGGTCAGCCGCACTCCTCTTCTCTTGCTTTTCTACTCAGTCAGCAGTTATGGGCTTCTGTCTCTCCTTTCAACCCGTACTGTACTTCGCTCTCTTTCTCCCCCGCCTCCTTCGGGAAATTCTTCTGTGTCGACCTCTTAGTCCTGTTGCTGTTTTTCCTCACTTCTCTGTCCATCCTGCTTTGTACTACTTTCCCTTCACTTTCTCTTCTTCTCTTTTGTCTGCATATTCCATCCTTTCTTCTGTCCATCGCTTGCTTTTTTATTCACTTGCTACCCCCTTACCACAAGATCAGGCTGCCTTATAAACTGTCTCACCCTTTGGGCCCTTACCGCAACCTTTGCCCCCCCCTCTCTCTTTCACTATGCTTGGTGAACAAGAGTCACCAGGAGGACTAGTCACATTCCCAAATTGAGCCTGAGTGAGGGGATCAGGTTCCAGGGACACCCTCCCCTTCACTCATGGTTCTCCCCCAGCCTCTATACATCCACCCACACCTCGTCCAGATTGTCTCTGCCCCCTCTCTCTTCCCTCTCTCTTCTCTTCACCACAGCGACTCGAATAACATGATGCAGGACTTGGCCTCTGTGGGAAAACCTGAGACAGTGAGTAATCCCACCAAAAACAGCAGCTGCTTCAAGCTGGTCTGCCCTGTTGCTGAACACAATAGGCCACAGAGAAGAGCCTGATGCTAAAAAAAAACAACTGAGGAGAAGAGAAGGGCATCTTTCAGACATGTGCTTTTACATTTAAACAGCAATAAATTGGGAAGGGGTTGAGTGTGAACACAAGCCAGAGTTGAAATCCCAGGAAAATTGATGTGGCAATCGAGCGGAACAAGACCTGGTACTATTCCTCGTAAATTATCGGGAGGACTCATGCGTGAATGGAAGGCAATACATTATTGGGAAAGACGACGACGTCTTGATGACTATTTATCCTACAACGCGCCGACACCTTTAAAAATATCAGCACCGTGACAGCAACAACAGGAGGAAAATCCTAAAGTCTTGGGTCACTACCCAATACCCAGTCCTGGGGTTTTGAGTGTCAACACTAAAGAAAAGAGAAGAGAAGAGGTGACGAAATTATGAGATAGATAAAGAAGGAGAAAAGGAAGTGAGAGAGAAAGAGAGAGAGGAGCAGGAGGAAGCCTTGAGTGAGTGCTATAAGAGTTCAGTTAGATAAAAAGATCAATAGAGCCATAATGGCAGCTTTAAGTGAAGGTGAAATCAAAAGCTGTCTCTCTTCCTATCACCCCCCACCTCCCTCTCTCTCTCTCAAATGGCTCCACAAGTCAAGCTGCCTCACCGAGAGCCCTCAGAACGTCTATCGATTGCCTCAATATTGAGCTTCATTATCAGAGTTCCCCTCATTAAGGTGAAGCCTTCCCCAGATGAACCTGACCTGATGGAGTGTGACATCTCTAATGCCAACTATTACAATCTCTGTACCTCCGTACTGTTACTGAGTGTGCAGGCTGATGCTACTTTTATGACTGGTGTCGGCAGAAAGATTGGCAGCGGGCAGGAAGTGGGGCTGAGTGGTGGGAGCAGGTTCCAGTAAGACCATTAGGCCATCAGCAGCTCTTAAACACGGCTAAAGAGACGAGCGCCTGCTGACACACCACTTTATCCCCGGTACGCAATCTCCATCTCTCTCATAAAACCACGCCTGTAATTATATCAAAATATGAAGGGAAGAAGCTTTAAAGATATTTTGCGAGTGCATCAGTTAATCGATAGGGCTTCAGTAGGTAATGTAAAAATGTAGAAAGTTGAAATAACGAGAAGTCGACCGGGAGCTCTTCTGCTTCAAGCTACAAAGCTGTTCATCCTGAAGTGGAGTGTAGACCTACGTATCAATACTGTTTTTAACATGCCCTCGTCGACTTCCCCTGACCGTGTCCCCTTGGGGGACTATCCATCACCATCTTAAGGGCCGTATCAATACTTTATTACCTTAAGTGAAGTTTCTTGGATGACCTCTTGGAGGCCTGATGTATCGAGTCAACATCAGTATAGACTTCAGGAGCGGCACTTACCCAGAAGGCGTTACGATCTGATGCAATTTCCTTTTCAAACCAGCAACTACTCTATATGACAACATGACTACATGACAACTGTTGGAGCTTCCGTTGTGAATTGGCATTGTTAACGCTGCTATATTGACCTATTGTTGTGGAGATCACAAGATTGAATCTCATGTATACAGAACTGGGCAGTCAGTGCTCTCCTCCAAGCTCATTCACTTGCTCTTTGATGTTACATTAGGCAGCAGTTTAAAAGGATGTTAGGCTGGGGTTACAATTGGCGCGTCACTACGCATGCGAGTGCAGACGCAGCAGCTACGAGAACGGTATTGTTTGCATACTCACCTGCGTACCTTTTGGATTAAAAGCGATATCCACTAGAGGGCAGGTCCAAGCCGAAACATTCCTGTCTGGCAGCGGGTGGGAGTTGGCAATAACTGATACTGATAACCGATTAGACAACCACAGCAAAACAGTGGAACTTAAGAGGCATCAGAGACATGTTACATTTTCCCAACCCATATCCATCTCCATTTTCTCCAAGAACTACCAGACAATAATTGTAGCACAGGAGGAATGTTTTGTTAAGTATGTGTGAGACAAAAATAGGAAGCGCCTTGCAACTCTTGTTCTCCAAGTTTATTGACGGATTGCTGGTCCACGTTTTAGGTGTATACTGCCATGTATGGATCAACCAGTCAAAAAGTGAACAAAAATGGCTCTTTTAGGCCACTCAGTAGGGAGTTTTATTTAAATATAGGACATTGTGTGTGAGTTGGATATTCAGATATACTGTATATTTAAAATTTTACACAAATATTACTTACACAGCTACTGATTTGTCTGGGTTTTTTATGTATTTTTGAATAACAGACATCAACTGAGCCAAAATTTGGTATTATGTCTCAATATACTGTATATCTACTGTGCAAAAGTCTTTTAAATTTGGTCTTAGATGTTTATTTGATGTCTTTTGTATTAGTGTGTCATTAGAAAAGAGCAAATTTTAGATTTACAAACATTCATTTGACAAAAAATTCAATGTTACAGAGAAATGTTTGTAAGTCATTAAAGAAAGTAACATATTAAATAATAGTCAACTTTTTAGCAGCAACAGAAGCAAGCAAGAGCCAAAGTTTTGCAGAAGAACTGTGGCAAGTTCTCCAAGATTCTTGGAACAACCTACCAGCCGATTTCCTTTTTAAAAAAAACGACAGTGTGCCTAAGAGAATTGATGCAGTTTTAAAGGTAATGACTGCTCACACCAACACACCGATTTAGTTTGGTTTAGTTTTTTACTGTTTACTGCTCTTTATAGTATTTTATTATATTCAGGAACTAAATATACAGTATATATACACAAGTGAAGCTGAAAGTTATAAAGCATTATGGGACACTGTGATGCTTTTGGGAAACTTGAATCTCATACCTGGAAACTCTGCAGGATTTGCTGAGTCAGTTGATGAGAAAGCAGCTCCTCCATCTCTCTCTCTAATGTCCATCGGCTTTCTAAAGAGCCAATCCAACTGGGCCAGATTTAGGACACCGACAGGAAAAAAACAAGAACGATACCGTGTGTGTGTGTGTGTGTGTGTTCAAAAACGGTATGACTTTAATAAGAAGGATTACCCAGAGCAAATAATTACCTACTTGGCCTATTGAAGGAACGGTTTGGCCAAAAATGAAATGTACAGTGTTCCTCTTCCCCCAAATGTAGTCATTCAGCCAAGACATGTCTGAAGTTTGCTTCTTGGAGCTACGTGGCTAATGTAGCTAACAAGTCAGGAAAGCTTATAGCCTCTATACTTCATGTCTAAGTCCTTCGCTCTGACCCCAGCTTACCAGCATGCTGGGATATGCGAAGAATCAAATTTCCCTGTACTGTACTTGTATATGTATATGTGACAATAAAGAAGCATTATTATTATTATTATTAAAGTATCACACGCTTCCCACAAAAGACATTGCTTGGCTCAGTAACGCCATTTGTACATAAACAGCTTCATAAAAGAACAGAATAAGTCTGTATTATAAAATAAATTATACAAATGAAATTGAAACGGTTTTATCATCCGAATCACCTTTAACATACAATTCCACCTTTAAACTTTAGGTCTCCTACCCGAATCTGATGCAGGCGTGGAGTGACACCAAACTATGTGCTGAGGAAGAAAGTGATTCGGCTTCAAGATGAAGCTACGACTGTTTTTAGCTCTGCGAGGGTTTTTTTTGTCCTTTTAAAAAAAAATAGATAACAGTGTGTACATTGTGTAAATTTCATTTTTGGCTGAACTGTTCCTTTAAGGCTCTTGCTCAGTGGCTCTCTGGCAGTTCTGGGATTTGAACTCACAACTTACCGGTCAATAGCACAGAGCAGAACTGTAGCCACCGAGCCACTGTACTTTCTCAGTATTTGTTTAACCATCACACAAAAGTGCAGTCACTTACTTTATCTGGGGCCGTATTCACAAAGAATCTTATTTTACCACTGAGCGTTCCTAGCAAAGAGGGGTTTTTTTTCTTCAAACCTATTCACGAGACTGCTGAGAGGAACTTTTACTCAGGAATTCCTAAACCAGGAGGAAGGGCGTGTTGCTACGGATGACGGAGCGTTTCATGAATGAATATCGGCAGTGATTGGCTGTTGGTAAACTCATTAATGAAATTCCTCTGATGTCTAGTCCTTCTTTAACTGCACTTTACTCACCTTCCCTCCACACAGTTTGGTGATTTCCCTTCTCAAACACACCTGATTTGACTCAACAATCCCTCTGGACATTGAGGACCACAGCACAGTTTTGGACTCTCCTGCTCTCCACTTACTTTCTCACAGATCAGATGGCGCCCTCTAGTGGACAGCAGTGACTACTGATCCATACCCATGCTCCATCTTCTCTCTGCAGCTTAAAAATCAATATTGATCCAATATAGAAAGGCTAATACAGAGGACATGATGGACTTAATGGATTATGTATAGTCAGTTTCTATACCATGGAGGGGCCAGGTCTGGCAAAAAGGAGAATAAATAAAATAATAAAAATAAATTACTCAATAAATACATTAATAAATAAAATCTTTGTTAAATTTGCAAAATTTTGTACGCGCATTCTTAGAAAAAAAAGAAGAAGTTACATCTAGAACCCTAAAAGGTTTTTTTGGGATTGTCCCATGGGGGAACCCTGAAAGGTTCTATGCAGAACCCTACAACAGAGGGATTCCAAGTAGAACCACTTTAAGAAGCTAAAAACCTCAAACTATTTGTCACAGCGTAGCGGCGGAGGTAGGACACAGGCGCAAGCCGTTGAGTAACATATAACATTTATTTCAAATCTAAACAACAAACTGACTCGAGCGTGACACTATTCAAGGAACCCTTTAGGAACTCTTTTTTTCTCAGAGTGTATTATTGCTTTTTGTTATATTCTTGGTTTAATTTATTCATTTTTGTATTTATGTATTTCTTAATTTATTTATTTACACATTTTTCTGCATGTGTTTTTAGACATTTTGGGCATTTATTTAATTTATCCCTAAAGTATTTTTTATTTCGTTTCCTTTAATTGCTTCATTTATTATTTTCTGCTCATTTCCTTATTTATTTATTTTTATATTTTAAAGGCATTCTATTTATTATTATCAATAATCATTATTTATTTATTATTTATTTACCGAATCATTTAGTTATTTTTTCTATTTTTAATTCCAGATCTGGTCCTCCATACTGCACTAGTTCTGAGTAACATGAGCATGAAATATAACAGTTTATTACTATTAGACGCATCAAGGTTTTAAAGGTTTCATTTCAGGTTTCAGTGTCACCTGAAGAGAGAACAGAAATTTGTTTTTGTGGCTAGCGCTGTGACTATAGCGGGTGTGTGGTTCTGCCTCATACTAAAAAAAAATTAACTACGGCGAGAGAATAGTTTCATAACTATTGGCACCTGTGTGTGTATCAACCTCCATCAAAAAGAGATACATCACAAATGTGTTTAACCATCCAAACAAATGTCTCTTCGGTTATTTAAATGAACGAGCAACAATTACACACATATTTGTAAAGACATGCTTTCCCTTCCCTACAATTATTTACAAGTAAATACATACGTACCTCATACTTTGCATATAATAAATAAATAATACAGTTGAGTAGAGTATAATAGAGAATATATGTATCACATTCAGAAAGGGGGATGCAAATTTTGTAAACTGAAGCAAACTGATATCATTTTTAAAAAATTCCCCCGTTAACATCGTAGACACTATTTGTCCATTTTAGTTACTTGTGATAATTAAGGAACTTCGGTGAAACCCAACACACTAAATTGTTAAATTGTCTTTGTCCAAATCATACTTTGTCCTAAGGGTATGCAAACCTTTGCATTCACCGGAACATGGTCTTAAAAAAAATTGTGTGTGTTTTTTGCAATAAGACGTTCTCAAACGTGAAAATGGTTTGTGAAGTGTTGCATCTGTATTTCTAAACCAAGTGACTAGTGCATTCGGTGATATAATTTTGAGACTTTTCTTCATTTTTCTTTTAATCTTGAGACTTTTTTTCCCCAGTGTTCTTATGTGCAATGAGATAAAGGCAATACAGACGTGGCAGATTAGGTTGAAAAAAAGAAACCAGGACTATTTCATATGAATATAAATAAAATGTTAGATTTTAGTCAGGTCAGAATATTTGTGTATTATTTAAAAGTTTATTGCTTACTAAAACAGCTGAATCAGATGAATTAGATGGATCACGACACACATTTTTCAATAATTATGAGATTAATCTTCCCCCATAAGTTACCATCTTCTCATGAAACAAAACTGAAATGATTTACGATGCATCACAGTGCATACATAGCAGAGTTGCTCGTGCTCTCTGTGGTGTGTGTTTTGGGTTTTGGGGGCTGACAGTTGAGCTAAATTCACACAAAGCTAAAGAAAGAGAAAGCAATATCTCTCTCACATGATTGTGAACTCTATGACCCTAAAGTAGAGCTTCACACGCACCCATGTAGGACGGAATATTTTTTTTGGAAAGGAAAAGAAACTTTGAGGTTTCAGAGCAGCAAAAGACTCGAACCCCATCGAGCACCATCACCTGCTGCCTCTACACGAGTAAGTCACCATTTCCCAATAATTGTTTATTTTTATGAATAAATCATATAAGGCAATTTCGTCTCAGTTATAAAACTGTGAATGTTCAGTATATGCATCTTTATGAGATAAGTGTGAACCGGAACGACGCAAATCAAACATCCATTTGTGACTAAAGCGTCTTTGCTTAAACACTTCGAGATCATTGAGACTTCAGCAGACGAACATACACAGTCTTATTTACATGTCTGTAAATCTGATCAGCGCACATTTGCTCTCTCTTTAGTGTCTCTGAATGATTCTTATACTGTGCCCTTCCATCCACCATCATCACATTTTACCACCCAGAATCCATCAGGCTTTCCAGAGGAACTCAGTGAGTCCAGAAACATACAGGCCTCCTCTGGGCAAGTCAATCTCTACATTACAGTCCTCCTTTGTTAGGCTATCTAAAATGTAAAATGAAGTTTGATCAAATAGACTTAAAATTGAGGGGGGAAACGTGGGTCTATTTTGCTTACAGCTTACGGGTTTAGTGGTTTTATTTGCATTTACACAATACTTATGTAGGTAATTTAATTTAATAGTAAAGCTATTTAGTATTACTGACATGACATTGTACGGCTACGACTTTATACAGTGATAAATAAATCTGAAATAGTTACATCGTTAACACTACACCGGTACAGATAATGACATCGCCAAAAATTGTATAGGTGCAGCGTGTCACAGGTTTTTTTTAAACGTTTGACTACTTTTGAAAGAAGTTAAAATCAGAGAAAACAGTATAAATCAATTCTACAAAATATTCTTACACTTTCACTAACCAAATAATTGAACCCTCACACTTCTTTTAAGGTTCATTTAATGTTGTTCTCTTTAAAGATGTAAAGTTGTAAGCACAAGCAAGCAGGTGATTGTGATGCACAGAAAACTGTGATGTATTGTAAACGTTATGATACAGGGAATTTATTATACCATTCCTCAAATGCAGCCTTTTAATTGTAGTTAAGAAACTTTTTTTTTAGCTCATCGTATTACCTTCATATTAATCTTAGCACATTTAAAACATTTCAAATGGACTTTTCTCTTGTGGGTTAGTCCGTCAAGTTCGATATTTCTCAGCCTATTTGCCGTATGTCACTTTAACACAGGCTGGATCCATATGGAAATATATATAATAAATAATACATTCATGAGAGAATTCACACGAATGTAAAGTCAGTTCTCTCTTCATGTATAAATGTTCATTTACAACGTGAGCTGTGCATATTTTACCGTTTGATAGCCACATTTGCTTGTAATTACTTGTTATTTGTATATTTATATTCGCTGTGTTTTATATTATATTTTTAAGATTCGTGTCCAGAATGCAAGCTGTATGCTACTTATGGCATCCTCGCATGTGGAGGCATAACGATCGTGGCAATAATCGTAGTAATCTTTATCTACTGCTGCCTTTGTAGAGCGAGCTACAGAGTAACAGGTAGGTACACACACACACACACACACACACACACACAAACACACACACACACACACACACCACTCCACTGACTCTTTCATTTATAACTCCCAGTAATGTCCACCTGATCTAAAGGCAGAGGAATCATTTGAAAGAAAACAGCCTCTAGAACATAACTGAAGAATGTCTACAGCTTATTCACTACACAGACTTTATCTCAAGTAATCAAGTGCTTGCTGGGTTTAGCAAATGGATGTAGGGTCTAGAAATAAATGCCAACTCGCGGTGTTTATTATTATAGACTAGCATTACAGACTTGAACTGACAGAGACTTATATGGCAATAAACAATCAACTAACAGCCTCTCATTTGCTTTACTGTTTCTCTCTCACACACACACACACACACACACACGCACAGAGACGAATAAACAGAAAAACAAAACAAAGCAATGCAGACAACGTCCGAGACAGGCCTCCGGGGTGTTGTGGGGATCATAGGGGAGCAGTGCGTGGCCCTGAGCAAGCGTGTCTCTTGATATTAGCGAGGCCACGTGTTTCCCTGCCCTCCATGACTCCCGGGTCTGTAATTAATTGGGCCATAGAGCAGACGCCATGGGGAGACGGTGACCTGGAAACCTCAGAGTGTCCGTCTGGGCCCTTTGTTTCCTGCTGTTGGGAATTAATGCATTTTTATTTTTTTTTACTTTGCTTTACCTCTTTTGAGTGTGTGTCATTCAAGTTCAGCATCTGGTTATTATGTTTGGGTCATGGTAAACTTTGAGTCAGCCTCAGAAGCTCCGACAATGGAGCGTTTGATCAGGATCTTGGCAGTTACATTCTCATTGGCTATCTGCACTTCCATGTTTACACACTTCCATTCACCAGTCTTTATCAACAAACTCTCAAACACCATGACAACAATGAGCTTTTTCGGGGGGCAAGGTATAGCCGCTGGATTCAAAAAAGTTTGTGGGGTTCACAGCATCCTGTCTATAAAAGTTATTCAATAGTTTTGTTTGAAACTATTCGTGGCATGTACATTATTTGTCTTCGCCTCCTATTTTTGTGCATGGCCCTCTGTGAACAACTATCAGGCTTGGTTGTGTGCCCCCGTGTATCTATACAGGAAGATCAGATGAAGTACCTCACAGGGTTAGTTAGCTTTTGGCTTATGCGGGGAAAAATGAGGACACTGACGCTGACATGGCATGTGAGCGATTTAACATTGTATTCAGATTTCCTGAATTGCTCACTGGCACTAAGTGGAGAGACATGCTACAGACAGACATTTACCAAGTTCTGTGACAGGGAAAGCTGGCTTGATAAACTGAAATTATTCTGGCAAACTGTAATCACGCAAGCCAGACTTCAAGCACCGGTCTGTGGTTGGTCATTTGCAGTGTCAGTCAAATATCCTCTTCCTGTTAAAATAGGCAATTCCAGGCTATGTTTAGTGTAGAAAAGTACTCGACTCTCTAGACTAGATAGCTAGAAGAATAGAAGAATGTGTGTTTGAAAGTATACCTTTCTTATAATGCATGACACCATGGCTGGAACTTAAGTGCACTTCCTGTAATAACCTTTGCTATAACCAGGAGCTTGCAGCATCATTGTTGACTCATCAAAGAACTAAAAAAAAATCCAAAAACCGACACTGCTGCATTCTGGCTCTCCTAGGGCCGAGACTGAGCCGTGGTGGGAGATGGAGCGTGGTTTGGCTTATGGAGAAGAAAAACTCTGGGATGATACATGCCATCCTATTGTGCCGCATGAAGGAGATTGCTGGAAATAGCTCCCTCCCCCTCGTCTCGAATCCAAAACGCTGCAGGTCCCTCGTCTTACACAGGCAATTCTAGGGAAGACAGCGGGATCACCGCTGTTAGGAAACGGGGTGAAAATCAATAGCTCGGGCCTAATATCCCATTCAGCAGCTGACAAGCAATCATACCTCCTGAGGCAAGAAGCTGCATTTAAGCGTATATTTTTAAGAGACTAGTTAGAATGTTTTTTTTTCTTTTCTAAAAGGGACGGCTGTCAACAGTTTTCATTTGCTCGAGTAAGAATCAGTCGAGCAGCAAGCAGTTTCCCGAACACTATAAAAGGCCCGTGGCTGTTCATCCTGAGCCGTACAGGAAGTCGACTCGCATGTCGGAGCTTCCTGTTTTTCCACATACTGTTAAATAAAGCCAAATGGGTGGCCAGTCGGAAGCTACAGTACTTTACCTAAAAGATTAGCAAACATTGTAATCATGTTCGTTGAAGACTTCATGCTGGTTTCCATCTAAAATGTTGATCTCATATATTTGCTTATGTGTAATAGTCCTTAGAATTATAGATTGACTTTAGTCTTTTGCTATATAAACTTTTTCTAGTTTAACACCAAAAAAACCCACTACAAACTTTTTATGACTGTACACTGTGTAATGATTCATAATCACCCACTATCAGGTGTCACCCAGAAGAGTATGGGTTCCCTTTTGAGTCTGGTTCCTCTCAAGGTTTCTTCCTCATGTCATCTCAGAGTTTTTCCTTGCCACTGTTGCCTCTGGCTTGCTTATTAGGGATCTAGATCTACAGCCGGATTTCTGTAAAGCTGCTTTGTGACAATGTTTTTTGTTAAAAGCGCTATACAGATAAAAATTTAATTGAATTTTTAAAAACATTTTTTACCAAATTTTTTTCACCAATAAATCTGAATAACCTTTTATCCATTATATGAACTCTGCAACAGCCAGCAGCCAAAAATTGAAGGAAAAAAACACAATGTCTTTAGAAATGTACATATATAAACCAGGGAATAATTAAAAACATTGTTATCTAAATGATTTAGAGATGTAAAAACATCAATCGAACAGTTGAACTCCAAACAAGAAGACATAAATCTCACTCATGTTGGAACTTGTTAAATAAAAATGTATGCCCTTTCCTTTCCCAAAATATATGTTATGGGGACAATCCATATTTATTCGTGTCAGTACTCCCTGGAGCTGATGACACGTTTTCCCTCATCCTCATTTTCTCCTAAAATTATCGCTAGCACTTCCTGTGTGTTTAGCACATGTCCCCAAATTGCATACAGCTGTACTAAATAGTAAATAGTGTGTCACCTCTGGTGTACCAGTATCATTGGCTGTACTAGCACACAATTTAGTACGCCATTATTCGGTTAGGGATGTAGCCTTTGTCTCTGACGAGGCGTCATTTTGGATGTGATGTATTGACTGGTTTGTACGGAAGCTCTGAAGGGTAGATGAAAATTTATATTTGATTTTCATTGCTTTGTGTAATGTGACAAAAACGGCTGAAAAATAATTAAATGAAAAAATATATTTTTACCATTTTAGCTGTCAAAAAAAAAATCCCCCCAATTTTTCCCCCCACTGTTGAGGCCGGGTAAACGTATGGAAATACAATATCGGAAGCTAATTGGCTATTAATTATCATGTTACATCAGTTTCAACCACAAGGGGCAGATGATTCTTGAAAAATGAACTGCATGGAGAGCTTAGCTCATTGGCCAATAGCTAGTAGTTAACAGGTTTTAACAACGTAATGGCTAAAGTGTAGCTGCATTGTATGCTTTTCTGTCACGTACTAACAAATGTTGTATTGCTGCTGTGGAATTACTGAAGCAACAATTAATAATGTATTAGGTTTCAATTTGGATTTTTGAAAGAAAAAAACAAAACAAAAACAGGCAAACAAAACTGGACGCAAAACAATATATTTATCACTTTTCAAATCAGAATAAAACACAAATGGAATCTCAACTTCGACAATTTCTCAACTTCTCTGCTTGTATTTACAAGCTTTTTATTAAGATTTAATTGTTATAGAATAACTCCTCTTTAACTTACAAACACAAATGAATCAAGTGAAAGCTTAGAATAAGCACTTATGACAGATTTTCTCGGATTGTTTCTATGAACCACGAGCGAGAAATAATTAATACAAAAAAATTACAACGCATCTTGGTATAACTGACTTCAGAGGGTTAAAGTGCGATACAAATAGGATAAAAAGGAAATGGTAATTTCGCTCTCATTTTCATCTGATCTA
>JAOUQW010000033.1:1810391-1826434 GCA_028565825.1 Olivaichthys viedmensis
CAGATGTTCAATATTCACAGAGGTGTTGCAGATGTTCAATATTCACAGAGGTGTTGCAGATGTTCAATATTCACAGAAGTGTTGCAGATGTTCAATATTCACAGAAGTGTTGCAGATGTTCAATATTCACAGAGATGTTGCAGATGTTAAATATTCAGAGGTGGAAGTCACTCCTTAGATATTTACATTTGTTAAAAAGTGGTTACTTTGTAGCCACGCAATATTTCCGGCGCCGCTCTGGAGTGACGAATCAAAAGTATTCAAAAGAATCGAATCAGTGAAGTGAATCGTAACGGACCCCGCTGGACGAGGGCGCGAGGAACGCTGCATCGGCCAATCAGCGCGCAGCCTTCACCGCCCCTTTGTTCATGGCTCATGAATAATTCATGAGGGAATCCCGTAAACAATAGCGAGCTGTTTTCCTTTGATCTCATCCTGAATGGAGTTGAATGGAGTTGAAGAGGAGCAGGGTGGGGTTTTTTTTTTTTTGTTTGTTTTTGGAAAATAAAACAGCCTACACAGCCTACAGCTCACCTAGGAGAACATTTAATGCCATCGTTATTGTCATAATTAGTTGAGCTTAGGACCAACAATGAAGTCTATTACCACTTTTATTATTGTAAACTAGAAAGCTGCATGGTTATGGGGACACAATGATGAATATTCCTACAGAAATGGAAACTAATCAGATGTGTAGCCTATTCAAGCTACACTGGCTGTCTATTAAGTTCCACATAGACTACAGAGTCCTGCTTATGCTGTTTAAAAGCTCTAAATGGTTTTAGCTCTGGCCTATCTTGCTGATCTTCTGAAGCAGTGCAGCCCATCCTGAGCGCTTCACTCAGCTGAGGAAGGTCTACTGTTAATCCCGAGCATCACTCGCAGCTCAGCCGGTGGAACATGTTTTTCTTATGTCTCCTCTAAACTGTGGGATAGTTCTCCAGAGAACTTTAGGAACACTTTATAGCTCTATAAGTGTTTTTAAATCCATATTAAAAATGTACTAACAAAATTGTTTAATGCATCATATTCACAGCTGTCTGGCTAAATAGACTTTTCATGATTTGTAGCACTAACACTATATTTATAGTCAATTCATTAGTGATTGTACATTGGTTCTTTAATGTGCTCGGTCATAAATACTTTGTTTTGACGTTCTGATCTTTTATATGTAAAGCCCTTTGAGAATGAAAAATGAAACGTGCTATATAAATAAATAAATATATTATTATTATTATGGAGTGTGTAAACGTTCATCTCTGATCTTTATTTTACTGTGTTTTCTGTTCCAGAGGGAGCCATCAGTCAATCTGCTAGACTCTTTTGTTGATCACTGGAAAGGAATAACCAACTACTACATTGAAACTACAGGTGACGCTCGAGAGAACACAGGAGAGAACTTGGGGATAAAAGGGGCAAACTTGAAAGCGTGCATTAGAAAACGGCTTGGTTTTGATATCGACCTGCTTTTTTAAAGCCATAGTTTAGTACAGATGTAGCATCTGGTGGCGGGGAAACAACACAGACATGCGGAACTCACTTCTGAAATTGATTCTTTGGTAGAAGTTATACACACTTCAAATCATTAAAAGGACATGCAATGCATACTGGGAAATAAACTCCAAATCATTGGGTGGGGCTAATAGAACTTGTGTCAGTGCAACAGCATATTTAATAGCGATGTAAACTATTTAAATCAGAAAACCGGTCTCGATACTTATGATACGGCTAAGATGTTCCAGTGAAGGGGCGTGGCCTTTGTGCCTGTCAGTCCCAGTAAAGGAGGCGTGGCCTCTGTGCCTGTCAGTCCCAGTAAAGGAGGCGTGGCCTCTGTGCCTGTCAGTTCTAGTGAAGGAGGCGTGGCCTCTGTGCCTGCCAATCCCAGTGAAAGAGGAATCTCAAAGTTTTGAGTTGTTATTTTGTTTTTCTTTTGTTCAGCTTTAAAGTGTGTGTCTGTGTCAGTCAAATCAAACTCCATCATAATCACCTTCATCTGTGCTGTTTAGATGAGGCGCGGCCGGTGAAGCAGACAGACATCCCGTGGAGACTAAAGCAGATGCTGGACATCCTGGTGTACGAGGAGAGACAGCAGGAGGTAGAGGAGACCGGGCCCTGCATGGAGTACCTGCTCCAACACAAGCTGCTAGAGACACTCTGCACTCTGGGAAAGGCACAGGTATAGACACACACACGTGTACGTTGGAGGATACAGGCATGATCACTCCTCAAAGAGTCACGTACACATCCTCTTTCTCTACCCAGTATCCTCCTGGAATGAGCCAGCAGGTCCTGCTGTTCTTCTCCAAGCTCCTGGCGCAGATCCAGAAGCCCATGCTCCATGTAATTAATGTGTATCGACCCGTACAGGTGAGAGATGCTTATATACAAATGTGATCAGCGCTCATATTCAGTAATGGTGCTCTGTAATGGTCTGAGAACTTTTTAATCTGCAGGCCTCTCATATGGGGTTTAGTCCTCTCAAGTATATTAAGGCCATAACAAGAAATTGGCCATGGATAGCGCAGTTTCACGCTTTGAATCTATCTTGGCGTTGCTGCGAACGGCCTGCAATTGGAAACATGTACAGCACGCACTCCTGGACCGGTTTGTAACTCGGCACTTAAAAACACGGTAAAAACAAAAGCGCCACGGAAATGTTGCAATTTTTTAAAATGCAGCATAATAGGTTCGATCATTCGGTGAAGCTTGTGTTTGACTAATCGGTGACTTCAGGATGGCAAGTTCCACCCCTGCGGAAAAGGACCAACTCTGGAGCAGGAACCGAAAAAGGTTCCTGGAATTACGGTCCAGAAACTAAAATTGGCCCTGGTCCTTTTAATGGTAACACAGCTAAAGAGGCCTGAATTGATTCAGTCATGCTTGCCTGCAAACTTCAGCCTTCATACCCTTACTTGTTTAATTAGCAAAATGGTTGTTTCATTACGTCTGTGTTTCTAAAAGTACCGAGTTTAGAAGTCCGTGCATTACAGCTAACGTTAAACTTTGTGGCAGAGGAGGAAAACGTGCCTTGCTTTATGTGCTGCATCTGTAAGCTTACTGTTAGCATATCAGCCATGTTTTTCTGTGTGTTGGTCTTCCACTACAGAAGCTGATCCGTCTGTGTGGACTCCCCGACTCGCAAACAGAGAGAGAGGAATCTCAGTTTCTCTTTTCCGTTTGTTCCCGGGTGAAGAAAGACCCGTACGTCCTCAACTACATCCTAGAGGTGCGTCATTTCATTGTCCGTGGTTCCGTTTTGGTTTTGTTTTTGAAAAAGAGACATTGATTTTAACTATGCAGGCTGAATTTAAGCAGGTTAAAAAAAAAAATAAAAAAAAAAGGTAAACTTGGCCATGATGTCATTAACACAGACTACCACAGAAGGCCAGCCACAGAGACGCAGCTCTGCCTCCGAGGACGGTGTAGAAGAAGGAGCCAGCGGAGGATCCAGTCCTGAGGGCTCTCCTTCTCCGTCCTGTCCCTCCGTGTCCACACGGAGCTCAAGCCAGCCTACCACGGGGTTCATCCACATACTCATCCAGCTGGGGAAAAGCCAGGTGAGGCCCTGAGCTTTTGTTTCAGTTTTCAGGAGATTGAAGGGTCTCCGTTGGAAATGTTTGAACCAGAATGCTAGTTTTGGTCCTCCAACACTACACAACAGCAAAATCTTTGTGTGTGTGTATGATGTACACGTTCAGAGCTAATCCTGATTCAGTTTGGCAAATTTTTCCTTTTGCCTCAAATGTGGTCGATCAGCCAAGACATGTTTGGTGTCCGATGTTTGCGTCTTTAACTTTGCACTGGAGTTATGAAGCTAATGTTCGGTGTATCTCACAAAATCTTTTCTGTAAATACGTGCACCAAATTTTTATATATACTTGCTTCAAACGATTTTGTAAAATATTAGGGAGAGTCCGTAAGTGGAACTTGATCATCATCTGCATAATTTCCAACATTCTGGAAATGCATTTCCGCCGACACAACTTTCGGAGGCGGGGTCTAGGGGGGGCGGAATGATACCAAACAGCGGTAAGGAAAAAAGTGATTCCAGGTTGTCCAAGATGGCCGTCCCCATAACGTTACATTCATGTATATAGATTACAGTAAGGAGGTAGGGTCGTGTGTGTGATTGTAAGTCCCACTGTGTCCTAAACCACATCAGCACGTCTGTGTGACATCACTGAACAACTGGATGTGGTTTGAGATGCAGATATTTACAGAAAAGATTTTGGGTGAGATAGACCTCCATTACTTGTTAGCTACATCAGCCTCGTAGCTCCAGTGCTAAACTAAAGAAGCAAACATCAGACACCAAACATGTCTTGGCAGATCGACTACATTTGGGCTGAAATTGTGTGAATTTGATATTTTTTGTTGAGCCGTTCCTTTGAGAAAAATAACACTCTGTGTTTGACACGCACACACACAAAAAAAAGGGGTTAACTTCATTCTGCAGAATCTGTCAAATCTTGTTAAAGGTTGCGATTGGACAGTATAAAAGAGTTGATCAGAGTGCACTCAAGGCGTAGTTCACACTGAGACGTGGTGTTTCTGTCAGAAAAGCCGCGTTGCCCTGCGGGCCATGGACGGCATGCTGCTCCTGACCAGCGTTCCTCAGGAGGACACGGCCAAGCTGCTGGCAGAGAAAACTCCAGTGTGTGCCCTGCTGGCGCAGAGAGTGTGTGAGCTCTACAGCACCATTCCCACCACACTCCACCCTGAGGACTTGCACACCTACACCCTCAAACAGTGGAGGTAGGGTCAAGTGTGTGTGTGTGTGTGGTTGTATGGCATCTGGTACTGAGACACAAAAAAAATCACAGTGAACATAGAATCACTGGTGTGAACAAAGCATAATTATTACATAATTATAATGATGTTATAACAATAATGTGTATTAAATTCCGTTGTTGTTGTTTATTTTAAACTTTGCACTGTCTTTGAAAAATTATTATTAGCAAGCCTTGTTTCGGCAGGACTTGGTTGTCGCCGAGCACTGCGGAGGAAACCCAGTCGTTTCCGGCTCAGGAGCACGTAGACAGGTTCTTCTGCTGGCTCGACTACTGTGACCAGCTTATTAAAGAAGCACCAGAGGTAATAATGCAAATGAGATGATATTATCATATCATACTACAGGCATAGTGAATACATGATTTACACATTAAACACGTTGCATTCCTTCGTGTGCAGGTACTTGCTATTAAACTTGCCAAAGCTCTTCACCAGGAGTGGCTTACCGAACTCGTTCAGCCCCACCTGCTACAGATGTGAGTCAAATAACCGAAAGTGCGAAAGTTTGTGCGCTCCTGGTCGAATCGCATGTTCCAGTGAATCTTTAAATGAAAATCTTCATGGTAGAAAAAAATAAATAAAAAATGAATGTGTCATTCGTCTTACCTGGCTACCTTGAGGTAACATCTGTATCCTGTGATTTCGGGCGCTAAATATTGACCAATGGAGTGCCCAGATGTTCTTTTAACGCCTGTCATTTTATCGATTTTCGTCTTTTTAACGTGAATGTAGATGATTTACAGTGTGGACAAACTCAGCATGTTAACAACGCTGATGTTACAAAGCTAGAAATAATTTTTTGCAGTTAAAGTAACAGTTTGCTAGTTAGGTACTTAGCTTAGTGCGTGTAAACATTTTGTAAAGCTAAGCCCTTAAACTGTCAGGATCTGTCGGCAGACCCAGACTTGCAGTCCTCAATTTTGTAACTGCATTCCTTTCTTATTAGTAGTAAACGAATAAGTTAATAATTCAGGTTAGTTAATAAATAATGTGCCTTAAGATGAATAACTAAGTAATAATAATAAGCCGGGAGTTTAAGCTCACGTTATTATTTAACTACACCAAAAGACAGAGACGGCACAACCATCGTTATTTTGCAGGGTAGGCAGGGCTTGAAATGACAACAACATTTGAAATGCATCAAAAATACAAGTTTGTCGTACTAAGAGACTTTTATCACTAAGCAAGGCGATATTTATGCGTCCCTGCCATGTAAATCTCAGACAGCGTTCTATTGGGCATGCAGTGCGCTACATACGTTTTATAACGGCATTAGGTTTATACCCTATGTAGTGAGCATATATAGTGAATAGGAAGCCAATTGGGTTTTAGCTTCACTGAAATCAAAACCGACTTTTTAAACCTTTTTAGCTCGTGTCCTTGATCAGATTGTAGACGATTCATCTGCACTAATCACTTAAAAGACAAAAATTATACTTTGTCCGTAATCTTTCACTAAAGTGCAGCGATTTTTTTGATTATGTCACAGTAGAATTGTGGGTGGGACAAAAAATATATATAATAACCATTAATTTTATGTCATATTTCACCTCCGCTACACCCTGAGTTAGCGCGCTAACTTTTCACAAGCCAATCAAATCCCGATGTTAAAACCAATGTCCCGCCCACCCAAATATGGCATTTCACTCGGAAATACGTGACGTTGCGGGAAAAAAAAAAAGCGTTCGAATTTTCATTTTACGTCGTCTTTAAATGAAAAATAAAAAAAAAGAATCCCTGCTTGAGGATGGTAGAGTGTTACGTGGGTCCTGGGTCGCTTAAGAAATATAAAATCGAGCTACATATCAGTGATATTCAGTCGGTTGGCTAGTTTTTGCCACTTGGCCTAAAGCGTAATGCTTCTGGTATTAAACTGGCACTGTAAAATAAAAACGAAAACAATTTCTTGCACGCAATTGATTTTTTTTCTTGTGTTTGTGATTGTGCAGGTCGGAGGTTGGAGTGCTGGTCCACACGGCTCTTCTGTCGTGCTGCGTGCGTTACATAGACTCTACCGTCCTGCTGCACGAGCTGGTTCACTTCCTGCTGGGCAGCGACACGCACCACGAGCAGCGGACAACCACACCCCCACACACACACATGCTACGCTACCATCTCATTGAACACTGCGACCACATCTCAGATGAGGTGTCTGCTCTCATTCTGACGCTTATATCATGCGTTATTGCATCTCTATAGTATTTTCCAGTGACGCCTCATGCTTTTTGTTTACTGTAGATCAGCATCACTGCTTTACGCCTATTTGAGGAGCTCCTGAAGAAGCCGGAGAGACACATCCTGACCAATCTGGTGCTGCGGAACCTGGAGAGCCGCTCCTATAGGCTGCCGGGTTCAGGGGGCGGGGACGAGAGACCAGGAGCGGATCCCGATTTCCTGGAGGAGTCTGAGTGAGAGAGAAAAAAACACAAAAAAAAACACTATCCGTCAGGTTGTAAAAAAAGCCACTGTATATGTTCTCTTACAGTGAATATTCTCTTTCTTTTTCTATCAGGGAGCTGGAGGAAGATCCCTTTTTCACAGACAGTGAGTTCAGTGGCTCTGAGCCTTTGTTTTCCCTATCCAGGGAAGAGAGGAAGCCCAGTGCGCACACACAGATAGCCGAAACTGTTAACAGGTACCGTTAGCGCTTACTTTTCCGAGCGCTGCAATATACATCGCATAATTAATGCCACAACTGATTTTTATGATGCTGTCATGTTTTCCAGTTTCCTCTGTTTAGTTCCCCAAGAGGCAAAAACCTCTCAGCACGTGCAGGGAGCGGGGCATGACACGTATGTCCACGATGCTCTTAAATCGGTAAGGAAATACTTAAAGGGCTTGTGCCATACTGATTTTTCCCTGCTCATGATTTACCTTTTTAGAAAATCCCAATTAACGATTTAATCGTCTAGAACAGCTAAAAATAATATACACAAACCAGCAACGTCTCCGTTTCTGTAGGTTTTTTGCGTGCTTGCCTTAATGAATATGTAACTTGGGGCGTTTCTACCTAAAGGTGCAAAATGCAAATGGTATAATTTAGCACCCGCAGTGTGATCTACTGCAGGCTGAAAGTCGCTTTGGGAACGGCGATTGCGTGCACAAATTGATACGACCGAAGGGCAGGTGTTAAACTTGTGGAAACCCTTTTTTTGACATTTGAAGACAAAATCATACCATTTACTCAGTCTTAATAATGAGAGAGTTTATTGAAATTATGTCTTAGTATCTCAAAATAATCCCATTCGTCGCACGTTCGCACCTCCGATGCCAACAGCATTTAAAGAGAGCCTGTGAAAAGGATTTTATTCACACGTTGCAGTATCTTATTAACAGAATTCACACTCAAGTCTACACTCTTTTTATTTTACATTCATATTGTATTTTGAATCGACATCAATAGACGTTATATTTGACACGCAAGTTTCAGTCCCGCGGGAGATCTGGTTATTGAGAACAATTAGGCAAAAGCCTCATTTAAACA
Organism: Olivaichthys viedmensis; assembly: GCA_028565825.1. Lineage (NCBI taxonomy): Eukaryota > Metazoa > Chordata > Actinopteri > Siluriformes > Diplomystidae > Olivaichthys > Olivaichthys viedmensis. The sequence continues at coordinate 1,818,667 of JAOUQW010000033.1, forward strand.
CTGTTTCCTTGAACTATTTTGCACCTGACCTCATTCACTCAATTAATAACCTTCGTTAATCAGGGCTACAGTCTTCAATAGGTCGACATACCTTGAATACTAAAATTAAACTTGTTAAACAAATTTATTCGGCTTTATAGCCGTAAAAAGAATAAAAAAAGATGTTTAAACTTCCTTGCAATCAGTAAAACTAATCTTAGCCAGAGATTTCTTTGACAGAAAAAAACAACTAACATTTCCACCATTTAGGGTTTAAGCACAGAGGGGGGCGAGAATCTTACCCCCCTTTGTTAAACAGTCTGAAGTTCAATGGCAAATTTGCACATTTAATAACATAATCATAATCGGCGTCGACGTCACTGAACATCGTGCCTGTGTAAGATTGTGTAGGGACGATTACATCACTATATCGCATGTCTACCATCATCCCAATGTTACTGTAAAAAAAACCTTTTGCTTATTTATTCTTATTTTGGATTCACTCACACCGAACGCATTCCTATTTAATGTTTTCCACTCGTTACACACACTTTGTTCATCATCTATCAGGTACTCGCATAAATTTAAACGGTTTTGTGGCATCTGTTTTGAGTGCACTCTCACAAACTCACAGACGTGACACGACAACTTTTTATCAAATGCCTTTATTATTAACTCTCGGCAGTTGAACGAGTGTTCGGCTGTGTCTGTGGACTGGGGCTGGCCGGACGCTCCAAAATCCACCGACGTCCACTCCTCCGGTGCAGACTTCTACGAAGGGCACTTCCTTAAAGTACTGTTGGACAGGATAGCACGCATACTGGAGCAGGTAGCCTTTTTTTTTTTTTTTTACTCTATCATATTTATCAAAAACGAATAATCTTTGCATTCTGTACATCTACACAACACTCTCTCTTAATTTGTGTGTATGTGTGTGTGTGTGTGTGTGTGTCAGCCGTATGAGCTGAACCTGCAGGTGACGTCGGTGGTGTCTCGCCTGGCTGTGTTTCCTCACCCTCATCTTCACGAGTACCTGCTGGACCCCTACGTTAGCCTGAGCCCTGGCACTCGCTCGCTCTTCTCTACACTTGTCAGGGTGAGCTTGCATTTTGTCTTCCTCTTTCTCTCTCTCTCTCTCTCTCTCGTGCCCATGTCCAGTCTCTGTTCTATAAAACGCCAACATTTTTAGCTGACACAGATGGCGTCACTGTTGATCCCATTTTGGTATGATTTTTAATAACACGCTTCTTTTTTGAACCCCATATCGGGTCACGTAAATGGCTTTTTATCAGCGCAGCAACATTGCCTGACTTCTTTATTTGATGTATACTGAAACCCTGGTTCATGCTTTCATAACTCACGCTTAGATTACTGTAATTCCATCTTCTTTGGCATTTCTGGTAGAACTCTAAATAGACTCTGACATATTCAGATTTCAGCTGCTTACTCATAGCAAGCACTCAGCACGCATTATAGTCATACACCAACCGTTACGCTAGCTACCCATTTCACAGTGGATCAAAGATAAACTTCTTATATATATATATAGGGGAAAACAAAAACAAGATAAAACTGGAACAATTTAAATTAAACAACCGTTAAATTTTAACGTAAACCTACAGAACTAAGGGCTTCTGCCCATGCTTCAACATTTGACGCGTTGGGAGTGAGAACGGGTTGCCAAGCACACGGCTGTTCAACTGATTCAAGGCTTACTGTTAAGCAGACTATTTTTTTCTACACGAAAAGTAACATTTTGCCAGTAATTCAGCGCTGCTCGCTCCTCGGGATGGTCGTCTCTAAAAGGCAGATGTGCACTTAATGCGATCGCATGGTCGCTTTCCCGGTCCTCTGTGTTTTCCTCGATGATTCCGGTGTACAAAAAAAGTGAAATTTGGCTCACGTGTTTTGCGTCATCGACCGGCTTGCCGTATCGGCCAGATTAAAGAGTTTTCAGGCACATACATCATATACGTCATCACACCCAACGAAGGGCACAAAATAAGGCCTGGCTACGATGGCAGTGTTGAGAACCCAGAGAGATCATCAGTGTAAGCTGTACAAGGAGCATACCCCCCAAACGGCCACCAATCGCATTCTCAGTCAAAAAACAAACAAATCACTAGAACTCGACAGCAGACATGCAAAACGGGGGGACGAGAGAGAGTCTGATTTCTCAGCCGTCGAATTGACTTGCCAGTCTTACGTAAAATTTCACCAGGTAATCAGTAACTGTGACAGTCACGTTGTGGTGCACAATGAAGTTGTACACTGCTTGGACTTTTAAGATATTGTACCAGCCAGTAAAATTGTGAAACCTTTGTGTAAACATTTACTTCTTGTGTCACATTACAGTTACGTTAATAACCCCCACTGATTAGATAAAGACTCTTATTAGGCAAGAAGATAGAAGGATACGAAAACAAAAGCATAGTTGGAGTATAGCAAAATGACATTTAATGTAACAAAACTTCTTTCTTGCCTTTGAAATGATCTTGCTTGTTGTCTTTTGATTTTGAATAATAACTTTAAAGACATTTACACATGGGCAGGATATTTTCATGATCCTGGTGCAACCCCAAAAATTAGACACAAGATCACAGTATTATATATTCTTGGTATTTTCATGACCATTGGTACAGGCAGTAACCTGGCAAAGAGCAGTGCAATTATGCAAACTGGTTGGGTTAGAAGGAATGCATAAGGTGTGCAGCTCCTCCCTTTCCCTCTTTTTTTATTATATTGTTTTCAGTGATATAAACTCCATTTAGTTTCAGATCCATCTATAAAATGATTGTAATATGATTTTTGTGTTTATGCACTTTGGGTTTCAAATCATTTGTAGAAAACTGTAAAACATCATGTGTGCAGAATGATGACTCCAAAATGACTATGAAAGTTTTATAGCATCAAGAATGATGTTAATATAAACATTAATACCCAGAATGCATCTTTTTTTGGAAAGCAGTGATCAAATCTTGAAGTGGAGACTTTAATAATAAACTGGAATTATCTATGTAGAGACATTTCTCCTTTATCATTACATTTTTTAAATGACTTTTCCCCCAAAAATACTTTAAACACCAAATAAAACGTGTAAAAAGAGTTTTAGGTGTGTGGTTTATATTAGATATATTACATCTACTACAGTGTATAAGAGTTTAGGGAATAGAATAATGACTGTTCATAATAAAACAATTTCAAACTTTTGAACGCATAAATGAACACTGGAAGAGTGATTTCAATACCACATGTGTGAATTTAACACACAGGATTTTGCTGTGTTGTTAGCAGATGCAAGAATTTGAACTCTTTTAATCTAAATATGAAATATGTTATGTCCATATTAAAAAATTGTGATTTTTTTTTGTATAATCTCTTGCAGGGGTGACCCAATACCACATGTCGAGTACACTGCAGAAGAGATCGCCACTTGGTAGGTTTCCTACAGTAACTAACCAGCTGTGTTGATGTCGAGTGTGTGGCCCAGTATGAATGTATTCCTGATGTTGTGGCAGGAGGGAAGTGTACAGGACCCTGACCTCCATCTATCCGAGCCACGCGTGCAGACAGTTTCTGGACGGCCTGCAGCAGCTGGAGAGAGAGTGCGGCTATGGAGAGGACAAGATCCCTCAGCTCAGAGACGTGTCCAACTTCCTGAAAGGTAACATCGGCTAAAAACACAATGAACATCACATCAGCTGAATTTTATTCAGGATTTGGAAACTTATCAATAGAACGGCTGGTCATGTTCTGGGTTGCGTTTCCCCAAAAAACAGAAACACAAAGATCATCTTAGAAAAAGGGTTCTTCAAAGGGTTCTTTGAATAGTTAAGGGTTCTTAGCTTGCTAAAACGTTTTTTACTCAAAACCCTTTCTGATAGGGAAACACTCTGTTGTAGGGTTCAACAAAGAACCTTTAAGGGTTCACCCCTAGAGGGACAACGGAAGAACCCTTAAGGGTTCTAGATTTGACCTTTTTTTCTAAGAGTGTAGAGCGAGCATCACATTGAACACGCTCTCTCTCTCTCTCTCTCTCTCTCTCTCTCTTTAGCAGGTGAAATGATCTTAACTTTATGATGCTTTTGGGAAACTGGGCTCTGATCTTGATGATTGTATATCAACAATCTTCATAGAAATAGACAGGAATAATGAAATAAAGTCAAGTGCAGGAAGACAAAGAAGATGAAGAAGACAAAGACATTTCATTAATTTATTAAACATTTAGTGTGTCTGGTTTTACAGATGTTGGTCAAATAGTGTGTGTTAATATATTAATACTGAAAAATCTATTTAAAAAATGACATAAATATTCTCTAATAACTTGAAGGCTCACTCTTTGCCTCTAACCTCTTTCATATCCTCTGTGAACAGCTTTTGGATCTCCTACGTGGTAATATTTGCCCCTAATTCTTTCCCGGACATATCTGTTAAAACTCTGTCAGATGTCATAGACTGCTTTCTTCAAATCAGAGACAGAGAGCGTTCATGGCAAAACTTTTACTTCTTTCTTCTTTTCAAACTATTTTTCTGTTGATATTGCCATATGTTTTGGATTGTTGTCTTGTCGCAGGACACGCCTACATTTCATTTTAGATTTATTGGAATTCATGGATTTAATTTTTTTTTTAAAATCTTTATACAAATTGTAAAATAAAGGAAAATATTTACCTTTATTTTACAATTTGTATAAAGATTTTTCCCCTCCACTTAAAAACCATGGGGGTGCAAACATTTGCACTCAACTGTAAGAGATGGAGGGAATGTGACAGAGAATATTTTATTCATCCATTATTTTAAATGAGCCGAACGTAATCTCTGTAACATAATTAAGACTTGAAGATGATGATTCACATTCCTTCGATAAATGGAGCCATGTTGGATTTTTTATTTTATTTTTAAGATTATTCCACTTTCAGTAAAGAAGTAAAAAAATGTCATTTTGGCCAGGGCAGAGCGTATAATGGTTAGCTGATGGGGTTGATATGTTTGTGTGTTTTCAGAAAGAACGGGCTTTCAGCTGAGGCCGGTGGTGGGTTTGCTGTCGGCGCGGGATTTCCTGGCCAGCCTGGCGTTCAGGGTGTTCCAGTGCACGCAGTACATCCGCCATTCCTCATCGCCCACACACTCCCCGGAGCCGTACGTAGCCTAACACACTCTGTAGGGATTATTCACTCTTACGTTAATAAGTTACCACAAACTGACCTGGTTGTATTTTTTACATTTTTTATATTTTCAATAGGGACTGCTGTCATGAACTGCTTGGACACGTCCCCATGTTCACTGACAGGGAGTTTGCTCAGTTTTCACAGGTATACGTGTTTTTTTTTGTTTTTTTTACAGCATGACAGCTTTGATTTTTGGTAGTTATTAAGGTATACACATGTACTGCTTTTTACAAAAAAAAAAATCAATATTTTATGCACATATTATTAAGTATTCTCTGTTTTGTACAGGCGGGCAAATAGTAGCTTGCTTATTATTCAGTTCAGACCACAAACGTCTGGACTTCTGAATACTTTCATTTCGTTTTCAGGAGATTGGTCTTGTCTCTCTCGGAGCATCTGATGAAGATATTGAGAAGCTGTCCACAGTAAGGAGCTTGTAAATATGTGTAGTATGTGAAATTAGGTGTATTTATTCTGTGTGTTTAATGTCTTGTGTTTTGTTTGACTACTGTAGTGCCCAAATTTCCCCATGGGGATCAATAAAGTACATCTATCTATCTATCTATCTATCTATAAGCAATTAACAAATGCAATAAATCTACTGACCTCTAGTGGTTTATTGGAGAATTACATGCAATCTGTAAATCTTTTTTTCATTATTGCAAATGTCAAATTTGATTTTCTTTCAAGATTCCAAACACTGATGTGCATAGGCTGTAGGGGTGCATGGGTTTTTACAAATGTAAACATAAAGATTTTGTGTGTAAAATATATAACTTATAAATATATGAATTCATCCTCACTTTCTTCCACAGCTGTACTGGTTCACTGTTGAGTTTGGGCTCTGCAAGCAGAACGGAGCTGTAAAGGCGTACGGTGCCGGCCTCTTGTCCTCTTATGGAGAACTTTTGGTAAGAAAAAAGTTAATAGTTAATCTAAAGAGAAGCATTGTTTTTAACATGATCAACTGCACAACATGCTTTATATTTTATGTACACTGATTATAAACAGAGCTGTACCTTTATTACAATCCAGAAAAATGATACTTAAGTGAAAGTGTGAGGTGTTGAGAGATTGTTTTAATTGTGTAGCCTGCCAAAAAATATACTTGAGTACATTTATTTATTAAACATAGAATGCTCCTTTAATGTCACATATACAAGTACAGTACAGTGAAATTGATTCTTTGCATAATCCCAGCATGTTGGTAAGCTGGGGTCAGAGGTCAGGGTCAGCCATGATACAGCGCTCCTGGAGCAGGGAGGGTTAAGGGCCTTGCACGAGGGCCCAACAGTGGCAGCTTGGTGGGGCTGAGGTTTGAACACACGACCTTCTGATCAGTAGCCCAGTGCCCTAACCACTGAGCCACTACTGCCCCGCACATGGTCGCTCACTTCCAAATCCGTGACAATTTGCACGACTGAATTCATTACTCAGTTACAGAGGTTGGGTTCAAGGGAGGAGCTAGGGGCGGGGTTAGTGTTTGTTCTTTTTCTTACGACTTCAATTACGACTCATAATTTTTTTATGAGATCAGTTTTTATTCTTCATGAAAGTAACTTTAATGTATGAAGAGCAGGTGAGACTAATAGGCAGGTCCTTACACAAAGATGATTGGTTGCGGTATCCATTCCGAAATTGGTATGGATGTTATAAATATAGTTCATAAATAAAGTTCAAATAAACAGAAGCATGGTCTATTTAAGTGCTGATGTTGGAAAGTCGAAATAAAAATGTAAGGAGTAAAAAGTCTGGTTTGTTTTTAATGGAAATGTAGTTGAGTAAGAATACAAGTATTCATTTTCAGTTATACTCAGTTAAAGTATAAATCTCCTAAAATGCTACTTAAGTACTTTCAACCTCTGATCTAAACCTCATGATCCATCAAACTACATTTATACAAAAAGAACCGAGGGACGATGCCAGCAATATTTGTTCCCCTAAACCCAAAGCACTTTAACATTAATGTTAGTAAATGAAGTCACTGATGTAAACGGTATTCAGACGAGAATAAACATTGATATCTTTACATTTACATGTATATTATTATTATTGGGGTTATATTATATCTTTGGCCAATGCTTTTATCCAAAGTGACATCCAAGTTAATAAAAACAGAATATAATCCAAATGTAAGGAGTCTTGCTGAAGGTCCCAACAGTGTATCTCCGGCAGTCCTGGGATTTGACCTTCACAACCTTCTGGACGTCTGTGTTAAATCTAATCCTGGCCTGTGATAGATTTGGGCCAGCTTCAAATAAAAATAGATAAAATGTCTTATTTTTTTCCTAGTACGCCCTGTCTAATGAACCCACGTACAAGCCGTTCGACCCTGCCGAGGCGGCGGTCCAGCCGTACCAGGACCAAACCTATCAGCCTGTGTATTTTGTGTCCCAGAGCTTCGAGGATGCTAAGAACAAGATGAGGTGAATAAATATGCTATTGATAAATATGTATAAATAGTATTTACATACACATACACTACCAGACAGTCAAAGGTTTGGACACACCTGCTCATAGAATATTCATTTGTACTATTTTCTCCTAGTTTAGAATAATAATGAAGACATGAACACTATGAAATAACACATCTGGAATTATGCAGTGACCAAGAAAAGTGT